>JBAMBO010002201.1:0-43630 GCA_037044535.1 Lordiphosa magnipectinata | reverse complement strand
ACAGGCTTTTATAACACGAAAACAAATGTGGCTATTTTCGATTTGTGGATCAATTACCAGGATTCATGCCACGACAACTGGACAACATAGTGATTGACCGCTCCAGCAGTTCACTCGACTCCAACTCAATCACTCAACATGGATCCACCCAGCCAAATCTTCAACTGCAGCAACATCTCTAGGCTTTTCGAGCATGTGTATCGCACACACTAACACGCCCTCAGCCCACACACACATGCTGACGCCATCTATAGCATATTCTTAAACACATTTTGGCGTGTTCTCAAACTCATGCCTTTCACGGAGAGACAGAATAATGGAACAGCACACGGCTTGCGATCATCGAAGAGGCTTCGCTGCAACCAAGCGCATTCGCAACCTGCAACAGCAGCCAAGATGTGGTTTTGGCAATGGAATTTCTTTTACAAATTGTGAAACAGCAACGCCAAACACACATACACATGCTTTCAAGCTCTGCCAGCCACGCCAGCGCACACACAAACAGCAAATGGGTGGTTTTCAGGCAATCTTAGTGAGAGAGAGAGAGAGAAACTTAGAGATGAGCGCGTATAACTCGTGAGCAAATGCGAGCTGCAACATTAAGAGTAAAGAGTATGTTATAGTCGGGCTTGACCGACTTTCTTTCTTTCTTTTTGGTGGTACAATGCATAAGTTGTTTACAGTTGTGAACAAACGCAACTTTTTCGGACCTAGAGCCAGCCAACTCACACTAATTTAACATTAGAAAGGTCGCCAAATAAATTTTACCGACTTTCTTTCTTGTTTTTTTGTGCAAATGACATCGACCTTCTATCTGTCGCCCCGTGCCTGCATGTATCCGGGTCTGCAGGTCCAGCTGTGCACGTGTGAAAGCATTTTTCGCCCACCCTGCCCTACAAATGCTGCTCACGCCTGCTATTTACATACGCCCAGCCGACTCTGCAACTACATGTAACCGATCTCACCAACGCACATTGGTCGGAAAAGCCCATTTTTTGCCAAAAAGTCAAAAAAAAAAATATTTTTTCTTATATCGTCTCTACTATTTTTGAATTCTAAATATCTTAGCCAGTATTAAAATACCTTAAAATATTTATGTTGTGCCATCCCTGCGGCTGTTTCAGGGCTGCGAAGTCAGCTGTTACATAATAGCTTATCACGCGGTGTGTTTGCTAAAAAAAATTGTTTGTGTTTAAAGCAGTGGCATTTAAACAATTCGTAACGTAAAATTTTTGTAAACCATGGAAATCATAGATCAAGGTATTTCGAAAAAGATTGTAAAGATAGATGTATGTGTGCTTTTGTTTTGTACTTGTTTTTATTGTTGTTGTTGTGGTGTCTTTTTAGTACGACCTAACCTAAAAGTGATTGTGTTTTGTGGAGCAGAACTAGTGAAAAAAGTCGAATAAACTGCAGTTGTAAATGTCAGATTAATCTTCAACATGTGCACAATGAGGTGGTTTTAACAGTTTTTGCGCATAGTTGCGCCATTTCAAAATAAATTGAATCATTGCAGACGAAGTCGTTTTTTGCCGGAGAGAAATGCTTGACGTTTGGAAGAAAAACAAGCAGAACAGTGGTGCGCTGTTGCAATGGGCATTGAAAAAGACGTCTGGCTTAGCCCTATCGAAGCAAAATATATCCGACATAAAAACGGAAATGCGTAATTTTCAAAATTATGTAAAAAATGGACTTCAAAAATGCAATAGACACATGGGTCGATTTGAAAAAAAGCACGAACAATATCTTGTAAACGATTTAACAATTGTAATTAAAAAAGATGTGGTGCAGACTCAGAAGAGCAACTGTTTGAAATACAAGGATGGAAAATCGAGCCTTAAGAGAAAAATTGTGACCGATTTATCGAAAGAGAACGATGCCTACGTTCTTCTACACGCAGCATCAGTTTCTGCAAAAAAGGCTAAGGATAAGGACTTGTCTTTTGTTTTGCAGCAAACATTAAAAACGCCAGATAAATCTGAGCTAAAGGAGACTCTGGGAGTCAAAAACCCGGTTCCTTTAACAGAAGATGAAGCCTTAGCCTTTTTGCTGGACAATTCTTTTACCAAAAGTCAGTTTAACTGCGTTCGAGCAATGTGCATTCTGAAAAATTGCGACATATACCCGAGCTATGAAAAAATTCTACAGGCCAAGTCACAATGCAGATCACAAGAAATTCTGTTAAAAGAATCCGTAGCTGAGGTATCACTTCAAAATTTGTTAAACCATATCGCCTCCCGGATCATTATGTTACAAGAACCTGTCTTGAGAAATTTGCCTCATATTTCTCAGGTCAAACTTTCTGTGAGCTATGGATTTGATGGTTCGACGGGTCAGAGCCTTTACAAGCAGCAATATAATGAAAATGAGCCTGAAAGCCAAGACCAATCGCTATTTGTCATTACCCTTATACCACCTCTGTTGAGAGACAATTATGGAAGTCCTCCATAATTTCCACATTATTTTGATTTCTCTTTCCTGCGAGTATAAAATTAGCGCTATCAAATTTAAAGAGTTGTGTGAAAAAACTGCTTCCATGTACATGAACAGCTATCCTTGGTACCCCATGTCAGCGACCGTGCATAAATTGTTGGTTCACGGATACCAAATAATAGAAAATGCAGTTCTTCCTGTTGGATGTCTTGAAGAAAACGCTTCCGAGGCCCGAAATAAATACTATAAACGAGATCGGAGATCATATGCCAGGCAAAATAGTCGTCTTAATAATATGAGTAACGTTTTTCACAGGGCTATGGATACATCAGATCCGCTTGTATCGAGTATTTTAATAAATAATAGGAATAAGAACAAAAAGATACCACTTCCACAAGACGTTATCGCAATTTTGGAATCACCGTCTCCGGTGAATTGCAACTTTCCTTAAGAAGAAGATCAGGAATCTGATTATGATGAATATGACTATAGTTTATAGTTGAAATAAAATAATAATTATCCATTATATCTCAATTTTATTCCAAACACTGTTTAAAAAAAAAAACTCTTTGGAGGTTGGCGGATTTGTATGGCAGGTAGGTGAACCTGTGGTCCAATCGAGACATAATTTTATTCGAAATTTACATTTGTCCACTCAAAAATATGTGCTAAATTGCAATGTCGTAGCTTAATTTTTGGACTTTTTGGCAAAAAAATGGAGATTCCGACCACTGTGCAACGGTCAAGCAACCGATCAATTTTTCAGATCTTACATTATACGCAGCCTGCCAGACGATCATGCATACTTAGGGAAGTACGTCGAGCAGCTGCATATGGATCTTCATCGCCGATGTTCAACGTTGATGTACAACGATCCCCATACCTGATCGACCACAAGCAATCTGCAACAACTCGAGACGCTCTTTGTTTGGCAATTGATGCCAGGCTGAGTCTACCTTCAAGTTGTTGACCTCTATCGAAGTCCACAACGGGTGGCAAACGAAAGTCCATAAAGAGTGGCAAACGAAAGTCCACAGCGCGTGGCACGCGAAAGTCCTCTACGCGAGGCAACCTCAAACCTGCTTGGGCGAACTTGCCTATTAACCCCCCACTCGAAGCAACGGCCTCAACGCGAGGTTACCATCGACGCAACAACGCAAATCTGTACTCTATGCACATGCTCAGTACTGCGGGTTTATCAGTTGCTACGACACAAACATCACAGCGAGAATCATACACACATTCCTCCACATTGGGACATGTGCAAATTCTGTAGACGATCACCTCGGACATACATCCCAGCAGCTATACTTAAATTTTGAATATCATTCGTTCCCACATGGCCTCCGGAGGGGGAGTACTGTGGCAGCCCTGGCCACACTTATCAACGTAATCACGCAATAGCGTGTTAGTTCATCTTTAGCCATAGGCAGTTTCTGGCTGGCTTCGCTTCCGCGCTGCGGGCGACCGCATTGAGCTTTACAATCATACAGTAACTGTTACCGGTTAAGTTATATTCAACAAAGTTAGTTACACCTATTAAACCAAGTAGCTAAACCAAATCCAAACAGATCTTTGATGGGCACTGACTTTTTGGTCATAACTTGAGTATAGTTCATCCGATCTTTATCATTTCTTCGGCAAATCGATAAAGATTGCTAATTACCAACTATGTTTATTGTTGTTTGGTTATTTTTTGAACTGAAGGATGCTACAATGGCGGTGAACAGCACATGGAAAAGCTTCATGGGAAAGAAAGGCATTGCAAATTCGGCCAAATATCAGCTTTTCCAGGCTAGCGAGCGATAATGTTGTATGCGGCGGAAGTATGGAGACATCAAAGTTACGATGACGTAGAAAAATTGATGAGAAACTTTCTTAAATAGATATTTCGATATATATACCTAGAAACAGGCCTATTGGCGATGTACTTCAACACGCTGTCGACTCATTTTAGGTATATAAACAACATCGTGGGACTGCCGCAACATCGACTGCCGAAAATAGTGGCGCTAGAAATGCTCAGGGAGAAAACGCAGTGCTTCAAAAAAATTGGCAGCAACTCTTTATTACACACATGTGTAGAGTGCCACGTTCTAAATACTAAAGAATGGAATGCAGCGCAAGAGGCTGTACTTGTTGCTATAGACAAAAGTCATAGATTTCAGTGTGAAGCTCAAGCCAGAAGAAGCGTGTCGAGAATATGGTACAGTCAGCTCAACTAGCATTACAGCACGGAAACCATTAGAATTATTTTCAAAACCAGATGTGAATTGCTTCCACTGGGATACCGACCCCATTACAGCGATAGTATTTGTACTTGATGTAATACGCGATCGAGGGAAGAAATAGTTAACCTTATGGTATTATGCCCTATTCTGGCGGAGTATAGAGTAGTATATTTAAATGAAATCTATTTGGAACAGAAGGACGCAATTGAAATAACTTGGTACAGAGTATTAAAAATTACGTATTAATAAATCGAAACTAGTCTTTGAAGTTCAAGCGAATCGAGATTTGAACCAAAACCTTGGGTTCGCGAAACGAACCTTAGACTTTAAAACGGGTTAGAGCACCAGACCGAGACTTTTGCACCCTTGCTCACGACTTTCATTAACTGTAGAATAATGCCTGAGATAATCTGTGTAGATAAGCTTATGAATGGTAAAGTCGGCACGCGTGAGTGCTCCTGTAAGACCAGCCCCAAAGTATAAAGTGAAAATCAGGCCATATTTTTAACGTCGACCCACAATTTTACAATTTTTGTGTGCTGCCTGTAAACTTCATCATATAAGCTTTATACCCAGATAAACCAAATGTATCCGGAACAATTCGTGCATTTCTGATTTGCGTGTCAAACTGGCATATTGTTGGTTTATAATTTCTTGACAAAGGTGCATATAATTTGCACGGCTATAAGGCACATACATATCTGCTAAGCGCGGCTAGTCACGTGCCAGGCCCGTCTCCGTCTCCAGCAACTCCAATTCGGTTGGACAGCAGGCGCAGGCGAACGAAAGTCAAATGTCATGTTTATGTCATGTTACGTTTTCTCTTTACTTGGCTTTTGTTTGCATTTGCCTTTTTCTTTTACTTTTGGCGCGTTTTATTTTGTTTGGAAATATTTCACTTACACTGACATTTGCCAGGACGCAACCCCCCCCGATGATAAACTTGAGCGGGAGCAGCAGCAGCAGCAGCAGGAGCTGCCATCTGTTGGTTTGCTGGTTTCTGGGTGCGTGCGTTGTCCCTGGTGTCGTTTTATGACATTTACCTTTACGACAGGTATTTTGTGTGTGTTTGTGTTTTGGCCCTTTTTTTTTGTGATCGAAAATCCAACTGAAATATAAATTTCTCTTCTTTTTTTTTTAAGTTGTATGATTTATGGCTCAACAAATTGCAAGAAAAGTTTTGTACCTTCAATCGAAGCTCTGACCCTTGCCAAAAAAAAAAATAAAGAAAAAATTAAAAGATTAAACTAAACGCCTCGCTGCTCATTTTGTACTGGAGATAAGCGGCAGCGCAGTAAACGGAATTAATTCAGTTAAAAGTTTCACATTGCAAAAAAAAAAAAAAAGAAAAACGTAATAAAAAGCAAAGGAAAACTCTCGCAACAATGGAAAAAAGAGAGTAGCAAAAGTTGAAAACAAAAGTTTTTAAATATGCTCGTCTGCTCGTTGGCTTTGCCTTCCAACTCCTTTGGCATTTTCCAATTTTTCCCATTTTTTTTCGTTTCTTTCTTTTTTTGGGCAACTGCAGCAAAACAAATTGCAAATTAAGAACTAATTGGCTTACACACAACCTAAAGCAGCCATTAAAAGTCAAAGGTAAGTCAACCCGACTTTAAAAACAAGAAATCGCTTGAGTAGATTTTTTACTTATTTAGATAATTATTTGCACATTCACAAGTTGGCGGTGGAAAAAAGTTGTTTTTGTCGAATCAATTACGTGAACTCTTCACTTAATTTATGCAATTAATATACACTCATGCTGCTGCTGCTGCCTGTCTTTTCTCAGCTGTGTCAGCTGTCAGCACATTATGAACATAAAATAAATATGCATAAAAAGAGGCAAGGACACATACACGGGGCAATGACAAGTCCTGTCATTGAATTGTGTGCACTGCAATCAATGCAAACAGCAGTGTAATCGCATTGACCAGGCCAGCAAGAACCACGATAGCCAACGCCACCACCATACAGGGAAATTGCTTCTGACAGCAGCAACAATAACAACAACAATGCTCGAAAACCACATTAAGGATAATATTGCAAGAGAATAATTAATTACAGTTAAGAGAGAACTCACTGAATGTACAGCACTTCAAACTTCAAAGAGCTTGCCAGTTATTTTAAGATTAAGTGCGTCAAAAAAACCAAAACGCTTTCAGAACAGGACTCGAAGTGAGTGGTGTCCAAGCGGTACTTATGGCAGTGTAAACATTTAAACATTAAAGACAAAAAACATTGTTCAAGTGCTGCTTAACAAAGATGCAAACTGCTGCGGTACCAAACCTTTCACTATTTTTATATTTTTCTATATTTATAAGCCATAGCCCGAAAAGGTTTAGTTAGAAAACTTTCTAAGAACAGCTTTTTAGGAACTTTTATAATTGGCTTAATATTGTATTACTAGTACATCGAGATGTTTTAAAGATCAAAGTTATAAAAGTGGTTCATACGTATACCTCGGTAATTTGGTCAAACAAATAACTAAAGAGCAAGACTAGATTTTGAAAGTTTTAGAAAATGTCTTGTTCTAGAAACGTTATGATAAAAATCATAACTTATTAACCTAGAGCCTGCTAAAAAGTTCTAAGATTTTTTTCTGATCAGCTAAAGGCTTATTTGGGCTATGTGTAGCCGCTTGAGGGCCTTCCGAGCATGCTTAACATTACCTTATTACTCATGAAACCTCTGGATCCATGCCCATACCATGGGCACTCGATTGGAATGAGATAACGACTGCTCCCTGCTTGGACTGGAATTCGACTGAATGCTTTCGCATTTAGAAAGGAAGCCTAATTCTGGGAGGAACAGGCCGCTCTCCAGACAAAGAAGTTAGCCCATCTTCCGAAATTTTTAAACAGGCTAAGTCACAGATCCGATTAAAATGGGGACCCCAGGTAAGCCTACACCAAAAAAATTGTATCAATATCAATTTGATAATCGTTGTCTCAAATTGAAACTGAAAGTAGTATCATTTTTATACCCTTGCAAAGGGTATTATAATTTTGCCCAAAAGTTTGCAACGCATAGAAATATTCATTTCCGACCACATAAACTATATATATTCTTGATCAGGGCGACGAGCTGAGTCGATTGAGCTTTGTCCGTCCGTCTGTCTGTCCGTCTGTCTGTCTGTCTGTCTGTCTGTCTGTCCGTCTGTCTGTCTGTCCGTCTGTTTCTACGCAAACTAGTCTCTCAGTTTTAAAGCTATCGAGCTGAAATTTTGCACAGAGTCTTCTTTTTACTGCACGCTGCTAATATGTCGGAACCGACCGGATCGGATGACTATATCTTATAGCTGCCATAGGAACCATCGGTCAAAAAATGGGTCTTAGTGAGAAAAACTTTTTTTGTTTTCAGTGTTAGCGGCCTTAAACTCGGCCATTGTTAATATTATCTGCTTTCAAACAGATTTGCAAATTTTGGTCAAGATCGGATGACTATATCTTATAGCTGTCATAGGAACAATAGGTCGGAAAATGGGTTTTAGTGAGAAAAACTTTTTTGTTTTCAATGCTGGCGTCATAAAACTCGGCCATAATAAATATTATATGCTTTCAAACAGATTTGCAAATTTTTGTCAAAATCGGATGACTATATCTTATAGCTGCCATAGGACCGATCGGTCGGAAAATGAGTCTTAGTGAGAAAAACTTTTCTGTTTAAAATTTTATCTTTCTTAAACTCCGCGATCTGTTATTTGATACGTTTTCAAAAAGATTCGTGAAATTTGGTCGAAATCAGATGTTTACCTGTAGGAAAATGGGTTTTAGTTAAAAAATTGTTAGATTTTTATGTAAGCGTTCTTAAACTCTGACATTTCAAAAACAGCATTCGCAAGGGTATAAAAACTTCGGCACTGACGAAGTTAGCTTGGCCTTCTCGTTTTGTGTATCAATGGGCCCATTCAGCAGATAATTCCGATTAACGATTTGTGATTTATGATTGCCGATTTTACCTGCTGAATACAGTGATTGCCGATTGGGATTGGAAAATTTGACAATCATGAATGCTGAATAGAAATCGAACAAAACGTATGATTGGTTAACGATAGCTGGGTCAGCCTACCTTTGTGCAGAGATTCATATGAAATTTTCTATTTAACAAATCCATAAATATTGAAGATTTCCATTGAAAAATATTACTAAAGCCACAGAATATCTTAAAATCTCCAATCAATTCCATTCAGCAGACTCTCATCAGCAATCGCAAATCGTAAGTCGGTAATCGCTAATCGGAATTATCTGCTGAATACGCCCAATATAAACCTAGAGCGTAACAAATTAACATTTTTTGATTTAATTTGAAAATTCGAATATTCATTTGAAACGTAAAAGTATTAATTTGAAATTAAAGAATTTTCAATATAGTTTGAAAATTCAAAATGCCATATTTATGTGAAACGATGCATGCCGAATGTCTCAGGTGGCGATATTTAACGTGTCACATTTAGTTGTTTGTTTTTATTGCAAACACGTCTATTCTCAGTTAAAAGTAAATGCTATGGAGGCCACTTTCTCAGACTACGTGCTGAAGATAAATTGATGGATTTCAATAAGAAGCACTGAATTGGATCTCCTCGAAATATAATTTTAATACTTTCGAAATTAAAGACAATTGGATACTAAAAAGTTTCAAATTGATGACTAATTAGAGTCATTTTGATGATTACTTTTTTTTTTGAGTGTATATATTTAACGGTGTCTTTACAAACAGTACGGACCCCGTCCTGATGAGCCGAGATGTTTTGCCCCTGTGAAGAGCAAAAGTAGCATGCTCTGTCTTGAGATCCAAATTCCAAGCAGAATCATAGTGTCGCATAGGTGGCGATAAGTGGAGTTTGGATGTCACGGGAGGGAAGATAAGGCAGTAAAAGCCCTTTGAAATTTCAAAGTAGAGTATGATATTGATATTTTGGGTATTAATTTGATACTTAAAATATTTATTTGATACGCAAAAGTATTAATTTGCAACTACAAAATAAAGAGTATCAATTTGATATTTTAGGTATTTATTTGAAACTTAAAATATTAAGTTGATACGTATTAAGTTGATTTTGGGTATTAATTTGATACTTAAAAAATTTATTTGATACGCAAAAGTATTAATTTGAAGCTACAACAAAAAAGAGTATTAATTTAAAACAATAATATATAGAATACTGTAGTAGTACGAAAGGGTAGTAGCCTTAAGCATGTGCAGTATTAGTATTAAACTTAAGTTAATTAAAACATTGTAAATATTACATTAAGAATACGTTTGGCAACACTGTTTTGAATGAGCGCTGCCGCGCGAAGAGGAAAGAGAATAATAAAGTGACCGGTCAGTCTTTGTTTGCACTTCAACCAAGCCGGTTCACAGATCAGAAGTGGGTTAAAATTCTCGTGTCTACAAGTCAAAAAGCAACAAGAAAATTTTTACTTGCCTTTTAGAATGAGAGAAAACATAAGTGTTAATTCATTAACCATAAATGTCGGCCGTTAACTTCAGTTCAATACTACTCAAAAACTTGAAAATTTAGTGCCAAGAAAATAAACTAAAACCAAGTGGTACAAAAACTGAATTAATACAACGGTTAGCAAAAGACCCACACATTACAGAAAAGTGTTTAAGTGACTTAACCAACAACAATTGCCAAGCCAGCGATGAAAAAATGGACGAAAAAATTTTCAGCAGACGCTGAAACCAAATGATGGTATTTGGTCAGTTCATAACATGAAACTTTGATTCAAAGGAAAAGAAGAACAATTAAATAAAGTTAATCATCAGAAAATAAATGGAAACTCCAATGACCAACGAAGTTCAATCGAAAATCTAAATAGAAAGACAAGAGAATCATGTAGATCAAGTATTGTTACAAGAAGTAAATTCAAAGGTAGAGACAATGTTGAGGAAATAAATTTGAAGAAAAATTATAATAAGTTAAATACTGAATTAATTCATGAAAAAATAAAAAATACGAATGTTCATAGATGTAATGAAAATGAAAGAAGAATAGCAACGAGAAGTATGTCGGCTAGGATCAGGTGATCCTCTATGTCAGGACGGCCGAGCTGTAGTAGTACAAAAGGGTAGTAGCCTTAAGCATGTGCAGTATTAGAATTAAAGTTACAGTTAATTAAAATATGACGTTGTCCAATATTGTAAATATTAGATTAAGAATACGTTTGTCAACACTGTTTTGAATGAGCTCTGCTGCGCGAAGAGAATAATAAAATGACAGGACGGGACCAAGCCGGTCCACAATACCAAATTTCTATTTTGAGTATTAATTTGATCCTATGATAAGCACAAATATTTATTTGAAACTACAAAGTAAAGAGTATCAAATTGATAATTTAAGTATTAATTTGATACTTAAAATATTAATTTGGTAAGCAAATGTATTAATTTGAAACTACAAAATGAAGAGTATTAATATAAGCCGTGCTTAAGACAGGACCAAGAAGAGATCGCTTCACGCACTAAAACAGTCAAAGATCTTTCTTTAGAAAAAAATTTCCTTAAGACTCTCTGGAAGCAAAAAAACATAAAAATATTTGGCTTTCTCTTGTCTCAATCTCTACGGGAGTAAAGGACTTAATTTAAAGATCAATCCCTCATGCCATACCCTATGAATGGCTTGTATTTCCTCTTCTCTAAAGCATCGAGTAAATGAATAAGGATGCGTTAACACACACTGACAGGTTGCCACATATTTTTCTGCCAGACATCTGGCAGTCTGTTCAGACTAAGTAGAATACATGGAAATATTGACAAGTTTCTCAGAACATATATGGCAGGTGTTCACAAGTGTATGGAAGCAACTGGCACGGAAAAATATGGCAACGAACCCTAACTATCTTGTGTACCTGCTCTGTTGCCAAACCAAACTGGTGGTCTGGAGGTGCAGACTCAAAACAGTCAATAGCCAGAATTCTGCGCAGAAGAAGCCGCTCAAAAATCTTAGAAAAGGTAAAGAGGAGGCTAATAGGGCGATAAGGGTCAACTATATATGTTGGTTTGTTTTTCCGGCACGTAAGAAAAATAGAAAGAATAAACAGATAACAAAATAAAACATCAGGCCTGATTAGGAAACTAACTCATCCAGTAGTGCTTTGGCCACCTTTACATCCACAGCAGTGGCCGGCAAAACACACATGCTCATTTTGGCGTTGCGTTTGTGTGTTTAGCCACGCGAGAGCGCGCTCATTAGTCGATGTGTCAACGTCGCTGCCGCAGAGCGCTTTTGTATACACTTTAGATAGGGACGGATCCAATGGATCCAATCCAGGGGACTTAAAGGGCTTAAGTAGCTTAAACTTTTCCTTAACCTCTTGCACATCAATCGAACGTATCAATAGAAGAGGGACAAGAAGCAGGACCAAATCGCCATATTGTGAATATACATCCGCAACAGTCTCATCAGAACGAATCCAAGTACCTTCGCTGCCACGCTGAGGGTAACTGCGGACAGGCTGGTGCAGCGCAAAGCACAGTTAAGCGTTTTCAAAAATAGATTCCAACTTTACAATAAGCAACACTCGGACCAAGCTCCGCAGGATTTAGCAAGATCCAGAGGTTGACGCGTCTTCAGTTAGATGCGCCTCATCAGGGCAACAATTTGAGAGTTTGAACTTGACCAAGAGGGTGAAGGCAGAAAGAAGACCAGCAACTTTTTTTAGCAAAGCTTTACGCAATGCTTCAGGCAAGTCAAAGACGTCAGCCTCGCCCTAAAATGTCTTAGATCAGAGCCCCTAAATAGAAGCCTCTGCTTGCTACGCAGTTTCAATATAATACATCAGCAGAGGCAAATGGTCAGGGAAAAAGTCTGATCAAAAACTCTACAACTCACAAATATGAATGAAAGGCAAATGTGAGAGTAAATTTAAAATGTGGACCTACTATTTTACATATGTGTGCAGTGTGTGTGCTAAGTTTGTTCTGCAGATTCAAAATCGAAGGTGTATATAGTACAGGATCGCCTGCAATCATAGCGATTTAGGAAGCCGCAGGGTAAATTGAACAGCGAACCGAACCTTAGATTTTCGACAGAATTTTTGATAATTTCGAGCTTGCTGCTATTGCTGATGCCCACAAATATTTAGTTAAATGCCCGTTTATTGTAATCAAATTACTTTACCTGAAAATTTCTTTTAAATAGTTGAAAATGTGGCACAAAACGAAGCAGAAGAGGAAAAGCGTTTAACACTTTTCATCACAATGTCGCGCCGCCCTTTTGCCTGCTGTCAGAAAAACGCGGAAAAAAAATAATTCATGCCAAGCTAAAGTCAGCCCTCCTTCCTACCACTTTCTTCTCATTCCAAGCTATCAGCGTCATCATCATCATCATCGTCGTCAGCCCTCATCGTGAATAATTTGGGTCACTCTGTGGCAGTTAGTCAGAGTTGCATTGTAGCTGTTGCCTTTGTTGTTGTTGTTGTTGCTGCCCTTGTGTTGCCTTTGGTGGCTGCGGTCGCGTTTTTCATTGTCGGCCGCATTTTTCAATCCCCCCTTTTTTCCAGCTCCTGGCTCCTGGCTCCGGTCTCGCTGTCTGCGGCATCTTAAACGCCTTTAAACTGGCAAAAGGCGACATAATTAATTAAGCAAGTCGGCTTGACTGATGTCCTGGACGCGGTGGCATTGTTATGCGTGCCGCGAAAGGGACGCAAATTTAGTGAAATGTGAAAATGGTTAGACCGACCCCAAAGAGTGCCTCTTGTGGCTCATTTGCAGTCCGGAAACTGAAATTTATGCGGCCCGGCTGACCAAAACAAGAGCCAGCTCATAAAGCTCCGCTGTTAAAAACAGTTTTTCCCAAAATGTGTGTGTGTATTATAATTTAATAAAACGCTCTAACAGCAACGCTTGATGTAAATGTGAAAAGTTTTCAAATGTTTGGGCAACAACAGGCAACTGCAGTAGCCAGTCCGGAAGTGCTTGCAGCTTGCAACGTGATTGCCAACATGTTGTGTGTGTGTGTGTGTGTTAATTTTTAAAAACTGCCCAAAAGCCAAAAACTCACAACTTCTCGCTCGGCAAATGAAATAACACAAAAGCCATTGCTGTGATTACTCTGCCTTAGCTGCGGGTGAATTAGGCTAAAACTCTGCCAAACGCTGTGAGTTTAGCAACAGCAAAAATAACGGTACACGAAACTGTTGCAATTTTAATGCATTTCTCGGATGCTTAGCTTTCATATGCCTGGGGTGCAATGAACTCCACAGAGTGGAAGTGCTCAAGTTAAAGCTGGGCTTTCAGTTTTACTCTTTTTTGAGGTACATAAATTATATTTAAAAAATTTTGATAGTGTTTTAAGTTAGGTTAATTTTCGAAAATACACAAATCTTTTATTTGAAATCTTTGAAAATAATTTTAGAATATTTCAACCTCCGTTTGCATTTCGCGGATTTAAATATTTACCGATATGCATAGAAATAATTTCTTGAAATAAACGCGACGACTAACGAAACCAAGAAAAAATTTTGCAAATTATTTCGAATATTTTTAATAAATTTTCCTTCTATAAGAACCTGAAGTCAAACTTTAAATTTATCTAAAATTCTTAGTAACAATTTACCAAATACAACAGAGAACATCTAGACCAGGGGTGCCCAAGCCAATTCCGCAAGCCGCGCATTCGTTGTTGTTTTTCGCAAAGGGATAACTGACGCTTATGGCCTTTACGCATGCCTTTTGGCTACATAGAACAACAACAAATTCATACTAGAGACGACCACCTATAGCAAGCGGCAGCCGAAGTCAGTCGTGTTTAACGCTAACGCGAGCCGAACTCATGATTGTGTGAATCGTTGAACACTGAATTATAAACAGTAAAACGGCTGTAGTTCAGAGCCGGCCAGTCGTAGCTACCAGGAGCCGAAGTTAGTCGTGTTTTTACGCTAACTCGAGACGAACTCACGATTGTGTGAATCGGTGAACACTGAAATGCAAGTAAAACGGCTGTAGTGTGGAGAGGGCTCTCTTGCGCACCAACGCAAGCACACTTTTCTGTCCTCTCCATTTGGCCCGCACTGATTCGTACGCGTTCTCATTTCTTTATATGTGTCTCTCTTCACACTCTCTATATCCTATGTCTCTTGTTCGAAAGCAACAACCGCGTTGTCAGCGTAGATTAGCGATTGGCCTCGTCAACACACACACACACACAACGGGAAGGCCTTTCTGAGCACCAGAGAGAAGCTGAGCACTACAGACGCAATCACAAAGGTAGTAGGTATAGCTCAAGAAGCTATCGAAGGCACTAGGTGGCGTGGTGGACGCAAGAAATACTGCCTTATTACCACACTGAATGTCAAAAATGGCTTTAACACTGCCAGCTGGCAAAGAATACTTGAAGCGCTACACCGGCTCCGAGTGTCTGAGTACCTCATCAAGATCATTCGCGACTACTTCACGAATAGAGTACTCCTTTATGATACTGCAGCAGGAGAAAAGCAATGTGAGATTTCTGGAGGCGTACCTCAAGAATCGGTGCTAGGCCCAACTCTCTGGAATGTCATGTACAAGGCAGTACTGCGCCTACCGTTACCTCATGGCTGTACAATAGTGGGATTTGCTGACGAAATTGCAGTCATCTCGCTAAACACGTGGAAGAAGTCGAAGCCATCCTTAAGGTTATCTCATGGCTCGGAGATAACGTACTGAATCGGTGCTAGTCAGTAGCAGAAAGATAGTGGAATCTGCTGTGGAAGCTGCTTAATTAGGTCGAAGCCTGCCATTAAGGTACCTGGGCCTAATATTGGACCATAGGCTTACATTCAAGCAACATCTTGAGTATGTTGGCGAAAAAGCTGCCAGGACCTCAACCGCTTTAGCGGGTATGATATCGAACATTGGCGGAGCAGAATGCTTATCGCCAACGTGGTGAAGTCGATTATACTTTACGGATCACTGATATGGGCAACAGCAATGGAGGTACTCTCATACGGCCGGGACTGCAGATCTGCATACCGCAGTTGCGCACTTAAAGTTTTTTGCGCTTTCCGCACCATTTCCGAGGACGTTGCGCTAATCCTAGCAGGCATGGCCCCGTTGGACCTACTTGCAAAAGAAGCCTGCAGCAGAAACACGCCACTTGGTCGCCGGGGAGAGACATTTGCGCTGTGCGAGTCAAGATGGAGAACTGCTACCAACGGGCAATGGACAAGACGTATAATACCGGACTTAAGGCTGTGGGTTAGTTGGACGCACGGGCATACCGACTTTTACATGACGCAAGCACTGATGGGACATGGATGTTTTAAATCCTACTTGTTTAGATTTAAGCATGAGACGGATCCTTTTCGCACACACTACTGTGCAGGGATCCTAAAAGTCGCTGAGCATGACTTTTTTTGTCTGTCCTAGGAAAGAGCTAAGTCTAGAGATTGGGAGACCATTCATAGTCAACGACTTGATGGGTATTCTACTTAGCTCGCAAAACAATTGGTCTGCTTTTAGCAATTTTGCAGCGTAGAATGAAAGACAATTTAAAAGACAGTGCAGAATGATTTCAAGTCCTAGATAGGAATCTAGCTGAGGCTTTCATACCAGCTCCTCCTCGTGAAGTAATACTTAGCGGTGGTGCCGCGAGATTGAAACGGAGATTAGGGGTGGCTTTAGTGGATGAGGTAGTCCCAAGTCCCAAACTATCCGGCTTTCGATGCTTTCCCCCATATACAAAAAAAAAACCAAAAAAGCACACACACACAAGCATAGCTTCTGTATAGCTCAAATGCAGGTGCTTACCTGCATACCTACCAGTATCTAGTTAGTGGAGGTGTCCCACAAGGCTCAGTTCTAGGACCAATACTTTGGAATGTCATGTATGACGGCATCCTGCGACTATCACTACCGGAAGGCTGCTCTATAGCTGGTTGGATTATTATTGGATATTGCTGGATTTGCCAATGATACAGCTCTGGTATCAGTTGCGAAGCAACTAAACGAGACCACGGAAAACTGCAGTAACGCGATCGACCAAATCATGATGTGGCTAACAGAAAACGGGCTCGCACTTGCAGAACACAAAACGGAAGCTGTCCTGATCAGCAGCAGAAAGAAAGTGGAGAAGGCATTCGTCAGGGTGGACTCACCCATCATGGAGTCGCAACCAGCTATAAGATACCTAGGCATCATACTGGACCACAGACTCTGCTACAAACAGCATCTTGGGCATGTAACTAGACTGATGGCTAATCTTAGAGGACCGAAACATAAAAGCAGAAGGTTAATTGCGAGTGTAGTCTCCTCCACGATACTAGCTCTCTCTTTTGATTGTTTATTGTTAATTTAGCTTTACTATCCTCCTAAATCAAAAAAACACACACACACAAACAAAAATCGGGTTCCTATACGGGGCATAAATCTGGGCTCCAGCCATGGAGACACCCACCTGCAGCCGACAGTGCAAGTCTGTATACAGGCTCTGCGCACTAAGAATCGCAAGTTGCTTTTGCACAGTGTCCAAGGTGGCGGCATTGATTGTAGCCGGCACAATTCCGATAGACCTTCTGACAACCGAACGGATAAGTGGGAATACTGCAAGCAGGGCTTAGCGGGACTCCACAATAGCCAAGTAGCAATCCAGGTGGAGCCAAGGCACCAACGGGACATGTCTGCTTTAAGGCATATCTCCAGTGATTTAAGCATGAAGAATATCCCTATTGCGACCACTGTAAAGACGTCTCTATCGAGGATGTAGAGCATGCATTCTTTGCCTGTCCTCTACTAAACAGCTCAAAGCGGCCAATATAGTAAGCTGTATGCTGCAATCAACATGGCGGCAGTACTCCTAATACAGCTACGGCTAAGGGAAAGGGAGTCGACGTTCCCCTACCCCTACAGATTGAGCGGCTAACATGACCGCCGTCCGCCCCGCGAAGTCTTCTTCCTCTTATTCTTCCATTCTCATATATCGTAAGCTCTCTCTTTTCATCGTTTATTATTAATTTAGCTTTACTATCCTCCTAAATAAAAAAAAAATCACACACACACAAACAAAAATCGGGTTTCTCTTTCTATTTCTTGTGGTTGTTATTGCTTAAAATATATTTTCATCATTTATATTGACGTCCACGCGGCCGTAAGCTCATTCGGGGCATCCCTGATTGAGAACAAACGTTTGCCTTGTTCTAATTTCCACAATCAACCCAACAACAATTGCATTCAATAATGTGCATTGTTAATGGTCTCTTTGGGCATTTCTATTTTGCAACCGCACAAATGAATAATATTCAATTAATATTATAAACAATTATCATCAATTTTCATTAAATTAAATATTAACAAAAAACATAATTACGTACAAAAAAACGACTCCTCCCCGCCTTTAGCTATTGCAATTAGTTAATAAACGACTTTCAATTTTTTTTTTTACCTTTTTTTTCCTATGTTTCATAATTAACATGAAAATAAATAGCTATTAAATGGTTTAAATAACTGCAAATAATTAAAATAAAAAGTGAAATGGCTGCAGAAAAATGAAAAAAAAAAACTGTGCAAAACTCTGAGAGGGGCCACCATTCATACTCAAAAACACAAACCGCAAAAGTCACTCACACAACATAAAAATGCTTTTAAAATGTCAAAGCGCGTAAAAGAAAGCCCCGCTGTGGGTGAAAGCGAGAAAGGGATTGGGAGTGGTGGGAGAGAAAGGAAGGTAGCGTCAGTCAAAGGATTGATGGCAAGCGCTTAAATAAGCCCACAGCTCAGAGGGTAAAGTTCATATTGCGTATACGCCGTGTGCACCAAAGTCAAACACGAAACGCGCTTGAGAGCCTGGCCTAATCAAAAATGCTTTGCGTGCCTTTTTGAAGTTGGCCACCGCTCAGCCTCTGTATATCAAGTATACGCCACTTTGTGCGCCATTCAAATATCACGCGCTTTGACTGCATTCGTATATTTGAATGTTAAGCGAATTTGGCATGGCTCAGATGGTACCAAAAAGTGGTCATTATTTAAGCACCAAAATACCAAAATTTTGGTTACCAAAAATATAGTTTCTATTAAAGAAAGCAGCGAAAATTTAGCTTTGTTCTATTTATGAAGTGTGTAAAACTTTATGGTTAAAAGAAATAAGTTCTTTGCCTTTGATATTCAGCTCGACATCTATGATTGTATTATAGTTTTATTTAGTTTTTTATTCGCCAATTGGATAAAGCTCTTAACTGGCTACTCTATTTTTAACTTAAATTATATAACTAAAATTAGTTTCTAAAAGAAGAAAAGTATTCAGCTAACAACATTTTGATTGCCGTGGAGAATTCAAATCGCATGCTAACGGGTAAGGAGTTAAAGCTTTTAAGAGCCCTAGATATAGGTTAATTAAGGGAATAATTAGTTTGGGAAAAATGGTTGGAAAAGGGTTGGAGGGTTCTAAGATTTCTGTCTGGTACATTTAAATTTATCTTCCCTAACAAGGTAGGACAATCAATGCAGCAAATCAGCCCCCTTTTGATGATTACTGACTGCAAAGGTGCCGCAGCTATAGGCTGATCTTCCATTTACAAAGAGTTGCTGCAATTGAACATGCTTTGAATGTGGTAAATGTTAAATAAGTTTCGGTTGAGCTGGCTAGAAGCTATAAATAGATTCTATTCTGAGATCAAGAAAGCCACATAGTTATATTATATATTCCCAAAGGACCCTTCCCCATACTGAACTTCAATCTCTGATACCCTATGTAAAGCGGCCTCTCGAACTCTTCTCTTGAAGCAACTGTCTGGCAAGAATGTTCAATGGCATATACCCATTAACTAAGTTTTAATCTATCCAAAAACGGATAGAAAAATTCAATTTTAGTTTAAGTTCCAAAACACATGCAACAATTTAGTCCCTTCAGCTGTCATAAACAAGTCAGACATTTAATTTTATTTGAACATCAGTTTCGCTCCATGAAATTCTTAAGGAATTTGAATCCGAAACAATGACCAACTAACTTCTACTCTCAACTCCTTTTTCATTTCATACTTTCAATTTTGAAATATCAACATGAAATTAAACCCAAGTTCTTTTCTCACATAAATCATTTGCCACTCAACTACTCTTGCCTTTGCATATTTGCCACATGGAGTGAAGAATGTTGCAAGTAAATGTGAGGTTTTGGCAATTGCAATTGATTCTACATATGGCAAATAAATTTGGTAAACAAAAACTGAAGACAAGCATCGAAATGAAAATGAAAATGAAAATATTTAAATTTTGTTGGCAGTCTCTTAAAAGTTTTGCATAAAATGCAATTTTTTGTGTTAATTAGGCCACCTGGCTTGTTGGGTGGGAGTGGCAAAACAAAAAAAGGTACAACTCTCGCACTAGACTTTGTAATGCAAATCAGAAAAATATGAGAAATGAAGCCATCCCTGGGTCTATTACATTGAAGAGTCCCCAAACAGTCTGGTTGTGTGTTTGTGTGTGGGTGTGTGTTTGGTTGCGTTGCGTTGGCAAAAAGGGGTTATGCAAAGTCAAGCAACCTGAAAAAGACACATTTGTGATGCAAATTTGCCTCCTCCTGTGAACTAAGTGGAGAGTGGGTGGGGAGGAGGGCACGGAGGGTGGGACGACTTGCCATGGCAACGTGTAAATCAGGCTAAGTACGTGGTCTTTTGGTCTTTTAGCTGCCATGGCAGTGCTTTGTCGTTGCCCCAAAAAATATGCAACAATTTTTGCCTTATTTTTTCTTCTCTTTTTTTTTCTCAATATGAGCAGCAGGAGCAGGTGAGTCGCTCTCACAGCTTGTTTACATGGCGCAAACATTTGCTGCTCCTTCTGCTGCTGCTGCTGCTGTTGGAATAATTACATATGCACGACAACACAGCCAAAGCGTGGGCGTGGCCAATATCTAGCTATAAAGTCATGGTTTGGTTTGCTGCCAGCTATTGAAATTGCGCATACGCCATGTGGGTGCCCCTGCCACAATACGGTGTACGAGATCATGTAACGCGCAGTCAATTGTTGTTTTAAATTAATTAATTTCGTTTTCATTAGCAGCAGCAGCAGCAGCAGCAGAAGCAATATCAGAGTGCGGGTGTCGCTACCTTTGTTTTTCATTTTATACATTTATTTATTATTATTTTTACGCTATTTTGTTCATTTTCCACGTATCGTTTCGCATATAAAGCGATTTTCAGGCAGCTAATTATTATTTAAATTTGGATATGACAAACAAATGGGATTATTTTTTATATAAATAAATGTGTGTGTGCGAAATCAAGAAGTTAGTCCAGGCACATAAAAATATATATGGCGTCCAATTAACAACACTGAAACACACACAATTCGTTTCAACCACTTTGGCAGAGTTTTTTTATACGAATGTGTGAGCACTCTTTTTATCAAAAAATTGATTAGGTATAGTTTTCCTTAAACTTTAGGGACTTTTCTAGGCTAAGTCGTTTGGCCTGTGCGTTGATGGTCAGTCAGTCAGTCATACCCTTATTTCATGCTTTCGGGTACAATAATCATTTTTTTATGAGATAGCCAAACTAACTTCGTAAAAGGAAACCAACCCAGCTAGGGTTTTCGATGTTTCTCAAAATATCAATTTCGATAATATCAAAAATCAAACTTTTCCATATCGATATTTGATATATCGATCCCCAAAAACATCGATATATCGATAATATCGTTATTTTCTAAAGCTTAAAAAAAAAATTTGAATAGATCGTCTACACCATAAAACTAGTGTGACCATTGCTAGTGGCCGTTTGATTGGATATCCTTTACGATATAAAAGACTTAGGGCCGTTTTCTCATGTTGCTGTTATTGCAAATTTAGGTGGATTTATTGCATTTGCTTTGCTCATGTTCAAGTGTAACCATCTAAGTGGATTTCGTAGCCATCAACTTCATTCTCATTGATTTCAAAACCATGTACATTAGGGTGTTTTTTTCCTTCTCACGGGTGCTCAGGCATTTTCTGAAAGTTTATAGGGGTAAGTATTTGTCCGTTTTTTCAGAATTTTCGGAAAACGTTTAGAGGTCGCGCAAGTCGAATTTTCCCCAAAAACCGGGTTTTCATAACTGTTTTTGAATTTTACTTCTAACTTTGTCCATAATCACAATTTTCTTAGTATTCAAATCAGCATTTTTAAAGAAAAATGTCAAAATTTTACTTTTATGAGCATAAACGATAAGTTTTATCTTTGCTTTTGCTCATTTAGGTACCATATATTACATTTTTTCGAAAGTTTTGCATAAATTTTGTAAATAACGGATTATAACTCTTAAAATTTCTATGAAAATCAAAAAAACTAGTGATGCAGTTTAAAAGATGGATAAATTTTTAAATTTTATATAATATTTATATTATATTTATATTGAAATTTTTAGCGGAGTCGAAAATATGTAATGCCCGCAAGCGTTTAGGATAATTTTTATATTCAATTTGACGTCTTGCACAAATTTTGCAACCTTAGTCAATCACAAAAAAACTTAACCAGGCACAAAATAAAGGGCATAGCCGGATTTGTGAGTGAACCGGCCCCCAACGATATTAAATTTAAGAAGGCAGTTTTAAAGTTCATAAACTGAAAGTAATTTAGCGATTTTTTTTACACATCCAGAATTTTTATCAGCGGACTTTATCATTTCAATGGACTTTTGGTTTCTAGGCTAAGTCGTTTGGCCTGTGCGTTGATGGTCAGTCAGTCAGTCAAACCCTTATTTCATGCTTTCGGGTACAATAATCATTTTTTTATGAGATAGCCAAACTAACTTCGTAAAAGGAAACCAACCCAGCTAGGGTTTTCGATGTTTCTCAAGATATCAATTTTTTGATTGGAAAGTTTCGGACCATCCATATATTAAAGAATTATAATTTTTTTTTTCAGTTAAAGCTGGCATGTATTAACTCCCCTAGCATAATTTTTTAGATTTTTAAAATACAAGCCGTTACCTACAAAATACCGCGAAATTTTTAACACCATTTATTTAAGACTTCTAGTTGAGGTTCCACTTTCGTTTTTTACATGTTCAATTGTCATTTCTTGATACAATTTCTGTAATTTTTTCAGAATTTTTCAAGTTGTGGAAGGTGGTTAAAATTATTTAAAACAATAATTTATGTATATATTTTACTTAAAAATTATTGGTACTGTTTATACATATGTATATTATTCTTTCACTCAATCATCGTCGCTGTCTTCATTTTAACTGTTAAGTAAGGTATGCGAAATAAGTCACCTTATAAATCTTAAGATCTGCTGTCAGAGCTTTGCTAATCATTTTTTCAATTTCTTTTTTTTTGCTTAGTTTCCTCTAAGACAATTTCCATACTTGCAATAACAATGCTAAGCACAAGACTCTATAAGGTGTCGTTAATTTTATTAAAAAGCTAATGCGCCTCGCATTACAGAACGAAATATTTGAGCTTACATTATCAGTTTTGTCTTCGTACAGGTGCATACAGGCGTAAATTTAAAGAAGATTTTTCGCCATAAGTTTTAGCCAATAAAAGAGTGATGTTTGATTCATAATCTGTAGATTTGAATCTAAAATTAACTTCAATTTTGCAGGAATGTTTCAAAGCCAATACATCTCTAATGAAGAGCGAGCTAAAATATCGCCATATCGCGAAATAGGGATGGCTCTACAGAAATTTTCTCCCGAAATGGCGAGAAGATATTTTAAAATTCAAAAGTATTTAAAAGATTCCGAAAATCACAGAAAAAGATCTCGTTTTGGACGCCCGTCATTGCTGAAAAAACGTGATAAAAGAAGAATAAAAATAAAAGAATTAAAGAAACCTTAAGTACAGGCCATATTTCCCACGAACTAGCTCTCCCAGTATCAAAGCGTCGTGTGCAGCAAATTTTACGTGACGATCAATTCAAAAGGACTGTCAAATGTCAATTACTTTCTAGGCACAAAGTTGCCCGTATGCACTTTGCTGAGATGCATAAGTTTTATGACTTAGAGTGGCAAAGTATTATCTTTAGTGATGAAAAAAGTTTAATTTAGATGGCCAAGATGGGTATCAATATAATTATCGGGATATACGGACGCCAAAACAAGTAAGAGTGTCACGCAATTTTCAAGGAGGTTCGCTAATGGTGTGAGCGGCATTTGGCTTTGCTGGAAAGAGTTCAATATGATTTGTAACACATAAAATGAACTCTGAAAGGTATGCCGAACTATTTGACGAAGTTTTTGTAATTATGGACAAGAATATTTCAGAGATTCTTGGACATTCCAACAGGACAATGCTGCGTACCATGTTTCAAAACGCACTAAACTATTTTCTTAAGAAAAACAAATAAAGGTTTTGATGTGGCCCGCAAAAGGTCCAGATCTTAATTCCAATGAAAAATGAGATAATTTCCAACAAAGTCTACATGCATGGGAGGGAAGTTAACAAGGTAAAAGAACTTAAAAAGTCTATTATCGTAGATTGGGCTATATTGGAAGCATCAATTCTTCGAAACTTGGTTAATTCAATGCTAGGACATGTATTGAAGGTTATTAACAGTAATGGAGGACATTTTTAGGTATATTAAAAAAATCACGGTGACTAAACCTTATTCAAATCGTAATATTCTGAAATTATCTGTTCACTTATTTCGTTCTAAAAAATATAAATTTAATTTTTTAAAAAGTATTATGATTTCATTACATCTTTTAAGAATTGGAATTGAATTGTTACTTCGTTAAGTTGAAAGAAAAAACCAAAATATTTGAACATATTTCCAGCTTTAGTATATATCAAGGATTATATGATTGTAAGGTGACTTATTTTGCATAACTTATACATGCAATGTGTTAAGTATATATCCATTTGTAGTTACAATTGTAAGTGGCTTTTTTGACCCGAATATGACATTCGCTGGTACTCGTTGTTTGAACTCTTATCATAATGGACATAAGTTCCATCAAATATCAAAGCCCACCTCTCAGTAAGACCAAATAATTTGCTGACCATTAATCCAGTATGATGTTCAATCAATTCTTCCCGAGTAATTGCACTAAGCCCAAAATATTTAGGAAGAACATCCTTTTAAACGACTTAATTACAGATTCGACTAATTCTGATATTTTCTGCTCTCTGTCTAGGCCAAGTATGGATGCAAGAACTTTGTTAGAATTTCCTGTACGGAACGCAAATAGGAATGTAAGAATCGCTTGGACTGGATTATGCGTTGAAAATTTGTCAAGGGACTTCAACATATCTTGCAGCTCTAGAATATTTTCCCAGTTCAATCCAGTAAATACTCAGATCTGTTTCTTTGACCAAAAAAAAAATTGTAGTTCTTTAATGGATAGATGGCCCGCAAAACGGCTTTTGATTGAAATGATAAAATGAAAAAAATAAATAATCAAAATTAATCGCTAAATTACTTTCGGTTAATGTACTTTAAAACTGCATACTTTAAAAATTAATATCGTTGGGGGCCGGTTCCCCTACAAATTCGGCTATGCCCTTTAACAGGTCATAGTAGCCTTTAAATATCATATTTTAAATGTTAACTATGCCTCCTACGACGAACAATAAAACTATAAATCCTTCTATTTTTTACTTAAATTTTCCGATCTGGTCGGTTTCGACATTTTAGCAGTGGCAGTAAAAAGTAGACTCTGTGCAAAATTTTACAATTTAAAAATTTGCGTACAAACAGACAAACGGACGGATAGAGCTCAATGGACTCAGCTCGTCGCCCTGATCAAGAACGCATATGGTATAGCTTATAAGGGTGTAAATGAATCTTTCTATACGCTGTTGACTTCTGGTCACAATTGTAATACCCATTGAAAGGGTATAACCAGATGTTGTCCACTCAAGGTGAAATACTTTTAAACCGATTATAAATATTTCACATAGAAATCTCCAATTCAAGGGTATGTTAGTTTCGGCTTTTGATTTCCCTTAAATCGTTTAAATTTTTCTACCCAGTCAATAGCAATTATTTTTTATCTCCTTACCAATTGGCGCTGTCTGTTGGTTGGTTGTTTATAAACTCATTTTGCATTGTAATCCGCCAAATTGGCAAGCGCCGTCATGCGTGCTTAGTAAGCGTAATGCTATGCTACCCTATCCCCGTCCCCAACCCCAACCCCAACTAACAATGCCCCACTCTACCAGCACACAATCTCTTTGTGCATTACAATGTAATTACAGAAAATGCAACTTTTGTCGAAGGCTGGAAAATGTATGAAAAGCGGAAGAACTGATGCTGCGTAGGCGAAAATTTATAGTTTGCAGCCGGGGTTTTGGCAGGCAAAATTTTAAAACGGCGGCCACCCACACACAACAAAGTGAAATTTTAATGCAAACTAATGCAAAAATCTTTCGATATACTTAAAACACGCGTCACAAACAACAACAGCAAAATGTACACGGCAAAGCAAAATGCAAAGTGAGCTCCCGGCGCAGCAAGACAAATGAGTCTGCATCAATCTTAATTAATTATTTAAACGCAACGGGCAGGGAAATAACGACGGCGATGGCGCCTGGCACCAAAGAAGTGTATACTCCGCCCGAAGGCGGGCGGAGTCGGTTGGATGAAGCTGGAGCTGAGGTCGCAGCGGCAAAACTTCCGACTGCCGCTTGATGTTTTCTTCCCTTTTTGTTGTTGTGCTCTCTTGTCTTGCGCGTAATTAAAACGAAAGCCTTTTGATATTTAAATTATTTTTCATAAATTGCATTGCAGCAACAGCTAAAGCAACAGTCAGCCAGAGTCAGAGGAGAACCGAAAGCGACAAGCAAAACGGCAATAGCAAAGAAAGTTAAGTGAATTTAATGATGCTCTTACTTTAAGAAATGTTAATTTTTTTTGGATATTTGAGACCAAAAATTTCTATCCTATGACCTTGGGCAATTAGGTTAAATTTGTGGTCATGCGATGTCAAAAACTTTAAACTTTAAGTTCAAGAAGACCGACATTTATGTCTAAAATTACTCATACGACAGGTATACAAGACTTAAATTTGAATTTTTTTTTGCATTTTGAAATGAAATTAAACTGTTTGTAAATTAAAGAAAAAACGAAGATGTTATTAGAAAGGTTACAGTATTTGTAAATGAAACTAAACATCAGATTACACCAAAAAGACCACCGATTTTGCTCGTATTTTTTGCTTTTTCTAACTGCATTAAGATGTTAATAAAAGTTAGTTAGATAACCTGTCAGCGAAAACACTA
This sequence comes from Lordiphosa magnipectinata, assembly GCA_037044535.1. Taxonomy (NCBI): domain Eukaryota; kingdom Metazoa; phylum Arthropoda; class Insecta; order Diptera; family Drosophilidae; genus Lordiphosa; species Lordiphosa magnipectinata. Next base: position 16,855 of record JBAMBO010002201.1, on the reverse strand, counting down.
CTGATGAAAGAACCGCGAGATTCTTGAGACGCCTAAACTTAATAAAAGTGAAGTTTATTAAAGACAATATGGCGTATGAGTGATCTTAGCAAACTCGTCAGATTGATTAATATCCCGCTTAGCATACACCAAACTGCAACAGATGGTAGGCTTCAAAAATAACTTTTAAATTTTCATACTAGCAAGGTCCACTCTAAGGGCGCGCGCACACATGCGACTGAAAAATTAATTGACTGCAGAACTTAAGGCTGATCTCGAAACCGAACTGGTTTGATATTTTAAGTTCAGTTGTGAGTTCAGCTTTGCGGATTCAATCAAGCATGTTTGTTTATTTCGGCGACTTACTAAAATAACATGGTCAGCCGTCAGTTCATCTTTCAGCCGCATGTGTGCGTCCGCCCTAAATCAAACTGTTTGGAACTTACGACTGGCTCGGTTCAGTGATTCTTTGAGTTTTTTATTGTTCAAAGAATCACTCTCAATGTTTTTGAAAAGTATATGGATTTGAGCAACCAGTTTTGATTTTAGTCAAATTATTTTATTAGGTTGATTATAAATCAGTAAGCAACACAAATCAGCAAAGATTACATTTGGATAGCAATTGTACAGTACTGTTTCAAGTGCCTTTAGGTCCTCTCATCAGCAGACTTTCTTGCTGTCACACTTCAACACGATATATCTACTAAGGCGAACAACGATCATAGAACTATGAGGTAATTCCAACTTGTTTAGGGGAGCCGTTTTTAGGACAGCTGTGATTGTGATTTGAAGGTACATCAAATGAAATTAAATCATTATTGTTTCTTTTGCGACTACAATAAGCTTTGGACATCATCCTCAGTGTTCGTTTTAACAAGACCAAGGGTTCAAGTGTGTATTCAAAAAGGCTATGTTAATGTAAAATTGGGTTAACAACCCCAAAGAGAGCCAGGCCCAGCTGCTCTCAATCTCTTAGCGCCAAGAGTAAGGGACGTACAGTTTAACACCGATTCCGAAAGGCAAAGTTTTATAATTTTGCTTTTTCATGACTTTATTACTTCTCAGCTGGCGCCAATAGCTGGTGAAGGTGACCGGATGTGTAAAAGCTATTTTCTAAAGAAATAATAAAACATTTTATTAGATGATCCGAGGCGGGATTGAACCCACCGCTCCCGCACAGCAGGCTGACACACTAACCGCTGAGCCACACCCGATCAGATATATTTTCTATTTAAATACCAAAGTGTTTTAATTTGGTTCTAAAATGTTGCTGTTACTTTAGAGCAGTGGTGTCCAAACTCACACAAGCAAGCATTGCAAATGTGTGCGTAGCTGCGAAAAACACGAAGTAAGTATGTTGACATTTCCACATGAGCAACAAACAAACGAACAAATGTCTTGTGAGAGAACACAAAGCCGAACAAGCCGAGCGTGCTATTTATAGAATACACATACATATTCTCTCTCTCTATATATGTGTCGGCTGCGACGCCGGCAGAATTTGGCTTGCCAACCACGCGTGGCTGCCTTTTCAAATTTTGGACATCGCTGCTTTAGAGTCAAAGCTTAAAACGTGAAAGTAAATCAACATAAGATTCCAAGAAAAAGCGTACCACAAGCACTGATTAAGCGAAAAATGTACATGGCCCTTCATGAAATAGAAGGCATTGATTGTACAGGGTGGTAAAAACGTCAAATGTCATTCGGAAAGTGACTAATATTTAGTAAAAACTTTGACATTTACGAAATGTCACTATTCGCTTGAAGAATATTAAAAACATATTTCCAAAGTGGTGAGTCTTCGACTCAAACTGCGCGAAATTTAAAAAAAAAAACATTTGACAAAACTAATGTTCCGAAAACTCAATTTGTGGATCAATTCGTGAAGCGAGTTCGTGAAACTGGAATGTTGGTGGATAAATCAACCCGTGTACGTACTCGTCCGGTGCGCTCGAACGAAAACATTGCTGCGGTTGCGGAAAATGTGCGTGAACAACCATCGATCTCAACAATTGGACATTTCGAGCACTTCTTTGATGCGAATTTTGCATAAAGACCTTGCCATAAAGCCATACAAAGTTCAATTGGTGCAGCAGCTTAAGCCAATTGACCATCCGAATCGTCTACAGTTCGCAAATTGGGCCGAAGATCGTTTGGCCGATAATGGTGAATTTTACCGAAAAATCTTTTCGGATGAAGCACATTTCCACCTAGATGGTTATGTTAATAAACAAAATTGTCGCATCTGGGGCACAGAAAATCCGCATATCGTCGTCAAGAAGCCAATGCACCCACCACGTGTCACTGTTTGATGCGGAGTTTGGTCTCGAGACATCATTGGTCCATTTTACTTTGAAAATGAAGAAGGAGCCACCGTGACCATGAATGGTGAGAGCTACCGCGCAATGTTAAGTGATTGGTTCTTCGAGGAAATGGAAGCGGAAGACTTGGACGATATTTGGGGCAAGCCACAATCGTTCTTCTGCGCCCTATCTTCGAAAATCGAATAATCAGCAAGTATGGTGATGTGAATTGGCCGCCAAGAAGCTGTGATTTGACACCGTTAGACTATTATCTTTGGGGAGCGGTCAAGGACAAATGTTATGCAAACAATCCTGAAACAATTGATGAGTTGAAGAACGAGATTCGAGTTGCTATTGCTGACAAACGTGCCGAATCAATTGAAAATGTTCTCAACAATTGGGTGGATCGAATGGGCTACTGCCATGGCCGTGGTGGTCATTTGACCGAAATTGTTTTTCATAAATAAATGACATGAACCAGCCTTTCCAAGAAATGTTCAACCTTTGAAAAATATCGAGCCGTTTTTTTTTTTATAGCAAAAATAAATTCCAATTTTTAAATGGACCACCCATTAGCATTATTTATCGATTTGCCAAAGATATTAAAAAGATCAGATAAACGATACTCAAGTTCTGAGCACAAATCGGCTGTTAACACCCCGCACTCCCCCACCCATCACCACAGCTTTCCATTCAACAAAGGCAATCTTAGTGTGAGAGATACAGAGAGAGAGGGAGAGAAACTGAGATATGAGCGCACAATACAAATATTGCTCGATAACCGCGTGACTTCTTGGAAGTACTATACTATAATAGTCGGGAGCAAATGAGAGCGGCGGCCTGAACTGGTACAGAGTATATTATAGTCGGGCTTGACCGACTTTCTCACTTGTTATTTAAGGTGTTTTTAACATTGTCTTTATTTTATACAATCCTTTGATCGATTTCTTCTTCACACTCGAAATGTTGAACATTAAATGAATTAACGGCCGACCGCTCGATCACATCTGACAACGACACTGTTCTGTACTCAACAACAGATTGCGCTTTCCTCACAGTAGTTTCTGCACACACTCTCTCCCATGAAAAAAGAAACAGTGAAAGCGTGTAAAACAGTATTCTCTCAAAGTTTGCTTGTCCTCTCCGCTCCCATACTTCGCCTCACTCATTTAGCCTATAATAACCAAATTAAACAAACGAATTTAGGTTGATTTTAAGAAAAAAATTCTTGAAAATTCAAGAACCAATAGTTTTTTTTCCGTACTCCGTTCGTACTCAAAATATTCGTTCTTCTTTTATCTTAGTGTAAGGTTTGGTTCGAAGAATTGGGTTTTGAACTGGTTTGCCACCTTGGTTTGTTGTTGGAATACTTTTTTTTTCCAACTCTGCAGCTTTTCTAAGAAATTGGTGCTATGTATCTTACTCATCAATAGCTGCGACTTTTCCACCCATTACAGAAAAATACGGATTCTGCATTGAAAATATTTCTCGACCTTTGAGGCGATCCAAAGATGCACTCAATTTTCATTTTTATATAAGAAGGGAAGTGCGGCTCGACCTACCAAGTACTTTCGAACTTCTCTATATAGCGAATTTTCTTTATAACGAAGTTTTTTTTAGTTCCCTTGCAAATCGCTATGTAAGTTTGACTGTAGTAGTCGGAAGGTGGAATTTTTTGGCTCCACTCGAAAGAACATTATTTCATTTCAAATCACAATGCCTGCAATTGCGCAACTATGCCAACTATGTTTAGCAATGGCAAGGGTATACGCATGCCACTCACTTGGCTGCCACTTTTAACTTTAGCGTTTGACGTTGTTTGCTTCATTTTAATTCCAAAAGCCAAGCCCCGGGACTGGCATTAGGTTAATTTGCTGTGGCTTGTGTTTAAATTAACTCTCCCGCTGCACTTAAGGCACACACACACACACACACACACACACACACATGAGGCCACCGCAGCAACTGTCAATCTAACAGCATCCCCATCCCCTTTCCCATTTGTATCAGCATCAGCTTTAGCCATAGGCAAAGTATAGTAGCCGCATAAAACCATAAAGCCACTTACTGCCTCTTTCACTCTTTCCCCGCCCCCCTCTACACTTTGCTTTTAGCCTAGTAATTATGATTAATCTCATTTAAATTAAATGGCTTAATTGTAAGTGGGGTAGGTGGAGGGGAAATGCGTCTTGTCATTAAATGATTTTTATCAGCGCCACAAAATATCAGTAATTTGGCTTTGTTTACCGAGTGGGGGGAGGTGGCAGGTGCGCGCCTGCAGTACATATATTTCCCTTGGTCCAACACAGGCGTCAACTGTTCCGTCTGCTCCACCAAATCCCATCTTAATGCAAAGCGAAGTGACATTTGTAGAGATTAAATTCATGCTTTTAGTGCTTAATCCTTTTATCACAGGCAACGGGTTTTGTATTGCTAGCGTGCAGACCGACCAAGAGGACCGCTGTTTTGGGCTTCAGTGCACCGGAGGCATAACAGGGTGAGACAGTTAATCGAAAGGTTTGCCCACAGCAAACAACTTTTCAGCCTTGCCTCACTCTGTTATTTAGGCAAGCTTTAATGCAAGGCTATGGCTATGGTGGTTTTTGTCGACGCCCCACCGTGTTATTTTTGTAAAGGATAAAGCCGCACAAAGTGTACGCTGGCACGGCTGCATTTTGAAGTATTTTACACTAAAAAACATAACAATGTCTTCCATTGAGCCATTAGCCTGGCAAATATTATTTTATCAAATTAAAATACGAAATTTAGCAGCTTGTCACGTAGCCGCCATGTTGGCCTTTTACCCAAAAGTTGTTGCACATTTTTCGTTGTCCGGATAATGCGGCCATTTGTTTATGCATAAATTAAAAGTGTCTCCTTTTTTCTGTTCGCTTAATTTAATGCAATGCCAAAAAGAAAAAAAAAAGACAAAAAAGATGGTAGACATATTTTTATGCAGCCTGCCAAAAAAATGCGCAAGCCATGCCAAAAAGATATGCTGGCGGGGGGTAAAATCAATGGCCATGTTGATTGTTTAATACACTTGCGCACACACACACACACACACACGCACACACTTACATGCATACATATACATAAATAATTGATAAATCGTAGTGGAACAATCGGTGGGCGGAAAATGGATTTAAGTAATAAAAGCTTAATTTATGCTTCATCATTTTTGTGACTTTCCTTTAACTCTGTTAATAAATTTTATCCGTCAGCTTAAGGCTTTATTTAGGGGTACTTACAGCCTATGCTCTTGGTGCACAAGTGTTGTTATGAACGGCACAAACAATTTGATTTGACCATCGGATTGAAATTTCAAGTTGAAACAATCCTTAAATTCGTGTATCAGTTCGAAACAGCTCATTTCAAATGCTAATTCTACTTGAAATGCAAACAATCCTCCATCGAAGTTAAATCAAGTACGAAAGAGCCAATCGAAACCGAGAGCAACCCAGCAAGCCAAGTTCGGAGCGCTCCAAATTATGTGTCTGAAAAGAGCCGAGCTTAAGATCGTTTTTGGAGTAAACACATAAATTTGAGGGGTTTCGGTGCTCTCTAAGTACGGGCTCATAAAAAGTCTGAGCATTTTCGGAGTTACACTCCAATATTCGTTTGAAAAGAGCCTTTGAGGAGGCGATTCAGTAGCCCTTCAAGTGCGACCGCTTTCATAAAAAAAAGCTCATTCCGGACTCTTTTTTGTGCACACTATTAGAGTCCGAAAAGTGTCAGAAAACACACATATCGTTTGCTGGGAAATTGGAAACTAAACTAAGAAAATCTATCTTACTAATACAGTTAGGCTTAATGGGTACACACACGTACACAAATTGTTCACCTTGGGTTTTTTTTGTGCTTTTTGCTACCTTGGAATTCCCTAACAGTTATAGGAATCCATAAAAGGATAGGATAGCATAAGAGCAATAAAGCAAGCTTGCGTCGGCGGAGCTCCTGATAACCCTTGAGGAAGGGCCCGCCGATGTGGCCTTAGTTCAGGAACCTTGGATAGGGGCAGGGAACAAGGTCTCAGGGCTAAGCTCACAAAACTACAATACTTTCCATCCCACCGCGGAAAGTAAGGCAAAGACAGCCATTGTGGTAAGAAAAGGCATCTATGCTTACCTTATTTCAAATTACAGCACGGACGACCTCACAGTTGTGGCCCTGGAAGGCCACGATGATGAGCCAATAATAATGGCGTCCTGCTACATGGCATACGAGTGAGACTCACCACCGGCCGAGCTCGTACTTCTAACGGCCGAGGCGAGTAGGAAAAACCAGCCACCTGTCATCGGAACGGACGCCAACGCACACCACACAGTGTGGGGCAGTCCGGACATAAACGACAGAGGTGAGTCTCTCCTAAGATTTATACTATAAACTAACATAAAAGTAGAAAACGTTGGAGATGTGCCCACATATGTGGGACCAACATCGGCCAACGTTCTAGACTTAATTCTGACCTTAGGGAACAGTACTCAGGCATCACAATGGAGAGTCCTCGAAAGAATCTCCTTCTCAGACCACAAGTACATCCATTTTCAGATCGAGTTCGACCACAACCAAACCAGAAAAGCCTACAGGAACCCACGGAACACCAACTGGGTGAAGTACCTTAAAACGGTAATGATAGTGAGATGTCCGTGAAGACGCTCACGTCCAAACTAACCGAAGCATACAAATCCTCAAGCAAACTCACAGTAAGCAAACGGAGAACAAGACCCTCCTGGTGGACCCCAGCGCTGAAAGAGCAGAGGAAGGACGTGCAAGAATGCTTCAAACTCGCCAAAGAAGCGGATGAGCAAATAATTTGGGAAGAATACAAGATAAGACTTCGCTTCTTCAAAAAAGAAGTACGAAAGGCAAAGCAAAACGCGTGAAGAACCTTCTGCTCCAATATAGAGAAGGTCTCCGAAACAGCTAGACTCAGGAAACTGCTGTCAAAGCAGTCACCCATGCAGAGTCAGCTGAAAACGAACGACGGCCACTGGACGGAAAGCAGCAGGGAAGCGACATGCGCTCTTCTTGATGCGCACTTCCCAGACTGTACTGTAGTCACTGAGTCAGATAAGCTTCATGACCTACACACTCAACAAATCAACATCCAAAATAATATCATTACTCCAGAGAAAATCCGTTGGGTGATCGACTCGTTCGCGAGTTACAAATCCCCAGGACTGGATGGAATATTCCCAGCCATGCTAAAGACGAGCAAATGCGCAATCGTCCCATGGCTGCAATCCATTTTTGAAGCTTCTTGATCAGCATCCGAGCAGCAGCCGAGTCGATATAGCCATGTCCGTCTGTCCGTCCGTCTGTCTGTCTGTCTGTCCGTCCGTATGAACGAAGAGATCTCAGAGACGGTAGGAGATAGAAGTTTGTCATGTATGCCAGATATATTTCTTATACTTGCAGACAGATCAAGTTTATTTTCAATTTTTGCCACGCCCCCTCCCGCCCCCGCAATTTGGAAAAAACGTCATAAATCCCACAGTTTCATAGATAGATGGTTTGTACCTTCTATAGCGATAGCGATAGCGTTTTAGTTAGTTAGTTAGTAGTAGTAAACATAAGCGGATTTTTGCGGTTTTTACGATATATTTTAATAGGTGTGGGCAAGGGTGCTATTCGTCGTGGCTATTTGCTGGAAGATTCAACGCCACTTTCGACTGGATTTGCGCAGAAATTCTTCAACATTAAAATGAAAATAAAGAATTTTTTTGTCCAAGTCAAGAGACTGCTGAATAAGGCCCAAAGAAATGATGTTCGACGGTTTAAAGAACAAAATGTTAGCTGGCTTGCATCAGATATAACATTTTATTCAAAAAAGGATAAAAGTGGCAATAAAGGTGGGCGGCCTCCTCTATCTTATGACGAAAGAAGTTCACGTCAAAAAAAAAAAAATTGGTTTCCGAACTTTCAAAAGGAAATACAACTGATCTCCTTATTCGTGCAGCGGCTAAGTCTGCTTAGCAGACAAATGATTAAAGATACTTTACATATTCTAAATACAACATTAAATTCTCCTGACAATTCAAAATTAAGGGAACAGCTTTCATTGAAAGAACCACTACCATTATCACCTGATGAGACCTTAGCATTTATTATAGAAAATTCGTTTTCCAAGCAGCAATATATTAACATACGCTCAAAGAATAGCGAAAAGAATTCCAATATATATCCGAGTTACGATAAGGTGAAGGAGGCTAAGGATAAGTGCCGGCCTATAAATGTAAGCATCTCAGAAACTGTTGCCAAAATGCCGCAGCAGAAATTACTTGACCATACTGCATCTCGGATACTGTTAAATCAAAAGCTAGTACTTAAACAATTCATCGATATGAACTAATTGAAGCTTACAGTAAGCTATGGTTTATAAGCAAAAATTGAATGAGCCCGAACCAAATAGCCTGGACCAATCTTTGATTGTTACAACAATAATTCCACTCCAAATGGTGGATCAGCATGGACGAACTTTTTGGAGAAATCGGTACCCGCTCAATATAGAGTTCACTAAAGAAAGTCGGGATCATATTTTGAATTCAAAAGCACTTTTAGATGCTCAAATAAAACACCTCAAGCCATTTTTTTATGAGGCGGACCAAAGGAATGTTGAGGATGTCTTTGACTAACACATGAGGCTCATCGATGGAAAGTTGTTAAATACTTTAACAGGCACTAAGTCAACACAAAGGACTTTTTGAAAGAAGCGAACGTCAACAGTCAACAGTTCAAGCCAAAACCGAGTACTTAACAGTACGGAATTAGTCCTCTCCACGCATGGATTCGGTTTTTGGAGTTCGTTTTGAATATTTCATATTGCGTCGGTCTTTAGAAATGGCGACAGACACAATGCTGATACGCAAAAAGGAGATTGAAAGAAAACTTTGGTCTGTAATAAGGTTACATATCAACAAACCAAGCTCGAATGGTTCTGAAAATTCGAACGATGGCAATACGGCGCGAAGGGCATTTTCAAACGTTCCACTATTTGCCTCTATATTGGAAATCGATCAAGAGCTTTTAAACAAACTATACATAATTTTAATGTTTATATCATGCGAATTTGAAATTTGTTCGATTAAATTCAAAAAATTTTGTGAAGAGACGCTTCGTTTGTATTTGACTCAACAACTTAACAGACGTATTCCACCGTGTTTCAGATTCTTCTGATCCTAAATTTTTATCTCATCTGAGAATAGGCCTTAACCGGAAATATTTGAGAGATAGTTCTAAGAAATTATTTGAGCTATGAACTTTAAATTTAGTCTATAAGTTGGAATCGTGAAGTTAAGACTTCTAACTGAATCAAGAAAGGGTTCGAACCAGAGCTCAACCGGTTCAAAAGTGGCTCACTCAGAAATAATTTAGGCAATGATTTTGAAATTAAGTCTAAAGATTGGTAATATGAAAGTTTATTGTTTGGCCGCTCCAAATTCATTTCAAAAGCTTTAAGCGCTTCCCCTGACCACAAACTCTCTCATTCAACTTATCAACACACTTCTCAAAGCCCGGTAGAAGCCGACGATTATAAAATGAATTTTCATGCAATTCAAACCAATCCCTCTACTGTCACATCAACAGCAACTACAATATTATTTTTTGTACGTGAAAATATTGTGATAATGGCACAAAGGATGACATATCACAAACTTTCAAGTATTTTGGCACTTTTCCTCCATTGTTGCCTGCACTTCACAAGCGTTCAAACATCCGTTCCATAATGGTGAAAGCGTCGCTTAAGCAGGGTACAACTGTAATTCGGTTACGTATCCCACCCACCCCCACCCCATTCCAAACCAGCATTTCGCCATATTTCTATTATGATTACAACTGTGTGAATGTGACTCCGTCTAGACCCATTGATGATGATGCCTAAGCTGCAATGTGGACAGTCTGCAATATTTATGGCGCGACGCAAATCTGCTCAAAATACTGGTAATTGCACAATGGCCAACCTAACCACTTGGCTGGGCACTGGCCCTGGCAGGCGGCGGGTATAATATGTGGATATTTTTGGTCACGTTTGAATTTATTTGATTGCTAGCACTTTTAGCATTGTTGTGGCTGACGTTTTATGTAATGCCCTGCTGCCAGTGGCTCCGGCGACAGCGACAACAACTGTGGCCAGTTGGCCTGGGCTGAGAAATTGCTCAGGAAACGTACAATTTATTTCAGTTCATTTCTTTTTGCCACCATTTGGCGCCCCGCCCACTATTGATGTTGATGTTGCCTACTTTCGATTTTGGCATGTCGCGACGCTCACGTACGCCCGGCCGCCATTTGGCGGTCGTCGTCCCCGGCATAATTTGAGCAGCCGAAAACAACAACAACAAAAAAGAAAAAACCAACTCACATTCAAGTTGCCAAGTTATCAGCCCCAGACAGCGACAGGGACGATGACGGCGACCCACCTGGCAAAGGCAAAACAAGCCATTTGATGTTTTCATTTGGTTTGGCTCCCATCAACTTTGTGGCCGCTCAATGGCCCCATAACATCAGCCTTCAGAAGCCTTTTGTTTTTCACTGGCAGCCGAAAGAAGAAAAAAAAAACTACAAAAATTATGAGACATTGTCAAGGCGACGTTTGAATGCACTGACAAATGTAATACGTCTTTGTTGATTTGTGTTGATTATTGAATTATGACCTTGAGCCGGCTAAACAAGCACCTTATATGTTGAAAATAGTTCAGATTTTGCTCAGTTTGATTAAATTTAGATCAGAGCGGCCACTCATGCTTTTCACACAGACGCGAGCAAAGAGTTATAAGTGTGAGAATCGTTGAAGTAAATCGGCTGAAGTATTTCGTTCTCACCAACACAAGCCCATTTTTTGTGCTCCAATTTTGAGCTTCGCTGCAAGCTCTAAGCTTTTTCACTAATGCAGCGTCAGCCTAAAAGCTTAAGCATTACTTTTTTGCTTTCTTTACTGCTGCTGTTTCCCAGTTAGCCAATTGGTACTAGTGGTGGGTTATTCCAGAGTGAGTGAACAAAATTGAGTTGAGAACATGCTCTTCTTTCATTGTTCAGCGAGTCTTGTTCTATCTATATTGTTCAGTGAGTTGTTCCGTCTGTCTTGCTCTGAGTTGTTCTAAGAGCTGTTCAGTCTCTTTTGATCAGAGAGTTGTTCCGCACCTATCTTAATAAAACAATGTCGGGTTAGTTACACCATTTATAACTCAAAACGGCTGAACCGACTTCAATAATCTCTGATGAGTTGGATTCGTCTCCGCCCCGAATAGCAGAATACCCTTTAAAATATATTTAAATGGTCCAAAAAACCGCAAAATTTGAAGAAAAAAAAATAATTTCATATAAGATGAAGATTTGATGGCAATTGGTCACTGTCAAGTCACTGTTAAGTCACTGTCCCCCAGTCGAACGTCCGAAAAAAAGCTTCGCTATAATAATTCCTTTTCAAAAATTCTTACTATTTTCTTCATTTTATCCCTTCCCCTTTTTTGTAAACCAACCTCATATCAAAGTCATCAATACCTTTCACCATTTAAGTAGAAATTCTCTGAAGTCTGTTAATATTTCCGACTGGCCCTCCGTTGATATCCTTTTTGGGCGACAGCCTACTCCATAATGATTCTACATAACTCGTACATACATATATTCCCACTCGTATCTTTTTGGGGTTGCCTTTCGTGACAAAAGCAAATAAATTGCAGCAATATTTGCATAAAAATGCGGGCGCCTGAGTGCGAGTGACAATGAAATTTAAATATTTATGCTATACGCTTAATAATATTAGAGAGTTTGTTCAAAACTTTGGAAGCTAACCCTCCACCTTCTGCACGAAGGGAGAAAAAACTTATATTAAAACATATTTTGAGGATTTTTGTAGTGCGTGACGGCAGCAATTGTGGTGCTGCTGGATTTTGACAATGGAACATTTCAAGTTTGAAACGAGCATATAAAAATACCAAAAAATTGAGTCATAACTTGAATTGTTGCATCTTCATTTAATGAGCTGAGGCTGCTGCAGCAGCTGCTGTTGCTGTTGCAATGAGAATAAATGTGAAAAGAAACATTGAGTGAAATTGAAAGCTAGAAAAAAAAAACAAACTGGGACACAAAAACAGCAGCAGCAGCAGCAACTAAGTGCATAGAAGTCAAAGCGTCAAAGCAATGAATCACCAGGAACAGGCGAGTCCTGCCCTCCACTTGGCCCACCAGCAAACAAATTCAACTTGAAGTGAACTCGACTTCGAGTTGACTTTTGACCGTCAAACGGCGAAAAGTGGAAAGTGAGCAAAGTGCATGCAAGCGAAAGTTGACCAGCCACTCTGACGTGACTTGCTTATGAATTGCAGCACTTTAACTCATCTCAGGTGAAAAGTTAAAAATTCTGCAGGAATTCTTCTACCCAGCCAACAACGCCAATAATCGTCAAACTGGAAAAACGCTTGGCAACCAATGAAATTCAAATGCAAAGCGCACAAAATAAACGCTGCATAAGTTAAACTACTTTAATATGAATGCATATGAATAAAGACTGCAAATTGCCGGAACCGGATACGGAGTCTTTAAAGCTTTTCACAGAACGTGAACTGGGGCAGATTTTGATTATACAAAAAAAACTAAATTATGTTTATTCCTTTTTAACAAAAGTTATTGACAAGCATCAGTTTCAAGGTTGATCAGTGATTGACTGAGCCATCGAAGCGCAGACCAAACGGTAGGTTGATTATAAATTTGGGCATTTGCGCCACGGTCACACCGGCAGCTTATTGCTTATTGCGCTCGCCAATTTAAAAAAAGCAAGCATCTCAGGAGGAGGAAGTTTTTCTTTCGAAAAGGCTTGTTACTTTGATGGAAGATTAAGCAATAAGTATAAGGCTAAGCCCAGCCCAGGTTGAGCTGGGGTTCATAACGACTTAATATTTAGTATTAGATATTCTGCTAAATTCAGTAGGTTAAAATTATGAATTATTTTGCTAAGTTAGAATGGATCACTTTTTTACTGCACTCGCATATTATGGTGTTACGACACGACACTAATGAATTTAATAATAAATCATTAATACAACCTTTTCCGTTTTGTGTGAGCGAATCAAATATATTTACGACGATATAAATGTGCATTTTAGTGGCAACAATTAGCGTAGGGGGAAAGGAATGACTTGTTTATGGACTCATCAAGTAAGTGTCATATAGGCACCATTCTACGAACTAACAAAATTTCTGCAAAAATATGTTAAAAGTCAATTTCTAATATTAAATAAATAGCAAAAACTCTTAACAATTACCATGCACCGATTCTGTACCTTTGGGAATGTACTTCCCTAAAATGTGATCTAAAGATATTTTTTTCAGATGGTTTACTTATTTTAAATGTTTTTGGTTCAAAATGCATGAATCCAACAGGTTGTGTAGGAATAAGTTGAATAACCTTTGAAACTAGGGATGCCGGAAATAATAACGATATATTAAAATATCGATATTTTTCTTTAAAAAGAGAATACATCATTAACACATATTTTTCTGAGGCGATATATCGCATATCGAATATATTTTGGTAGTATTTTTCACATTCCACAAAAAGTGAGGTGTGCTCCACGTTTAGTTCTACGTTTTATACATAAAAATATGGTTTTTTAAGTTAATTTAAGTTAATCTTCTTTCCTCAATTCCATTAATATAAATTCATGAATAAGTTTTCACAATAAGTTTCTGAATGAAATAAAAATCACATCTCGCGACTGTTTTTAGACCTTTAAAGTAATCAAGCTATCAAGTTTTAGCAAGCTCGAGGTCATGTTATACATAACACCGTAAAGGAGTCAGGTCGATTATACAGTTCTTTCAAGAACCTCCTTGTTCAATCTATAAAAAAAACCAGAAGGCCAGGCTTACTTCCTCTGTGCCGAAGTTTTTATAAACTTGCAAATGCAGTTTTTGGAATGTAAGAATTTAAGAACGCTTACATGCAGATAAACATTTGATTTCGACCAAATTTAGAGAATCTTTTTGAAAACATATCAAATAAACAATCGCCGAGCTAAAGAACGATCAAATTGATATATATTGAAGATATAGTCATCCGATTTCGACCACATTTTGCGAACCTATTTGAAAGCATATTAAATTAGTAATCGGCGAGTTTAAGGACGCTAAGATTGAAAACAAAAAACAATTTTTTACTTAGACCCATTTTTTGACCGATCGGTCCTATGGCAACCATAAGAAATAGTCACTCGATGTCGATTAACTTTTTGAAATTAGTTTGAAATCGTTTAATATTAAACATCACCGACCTTAAGAACGATTTACTTGAAAACAAATGAGTTTTTTTTTCCTAAGACCCACCGACCGATCTATAGCTGCCACAGGAAATATCGGTCGCAAAAGAAGATCTAGTGAGAAAAACTTTTTTGTTTTCAATGGTTGCGTCTTTATACCTTCCAGTTGAGAATATTATCAGTTTCCACACAACTTTGGGGAGTTTGGTCAAAATCGGATGGATATATCGTATAGCTGCCATATAACAAACTGGCAAGCAAATGCTCAAAGTAGTGACTCCATCAAGCTGCAAGGGTATATAAACTTTGATCGAAAACTTTAATTTTTTTGATTTTTACAATCATTGACTATACAACAAATATTAGCTTTGGGAATGCTGAGACCTACTTTCTTCCATTTCGCCGCTTTGATATCTGACCTAATGTTCGTGTTTAAAGTTATGTGCAAAAATAACATTACCTCGAACCAGCTAAAACTTGTTAGTTCGAAATATGTATATATCTAGTCAAATGACACCTCAATTACCTCAATAGGCCTGCTTATTGTAGAAATGTGTATTTTCATTGAAAATATTGATGATATCGTTTTAAAATAATAACAAATTAAATTATAATATCAACAAAATATCAATATCGAAATGCTACTTTTCCAATATCCAAAAAAATATCGATAAAGAAATTTTCTAAATATCCGGAAAATCTAATTGAAACTATGTATATCGAAAAAGCCTCTAGCAGCGGTTCGAACTGCAATATCAGTTTTACGATTGCAATTCACATTTAATATGTATATCTGTGATCTTTTAGCTATAGACTTGACTTGGTGAATTTTAGAAGACAGGAGGAGTATAGATAAGCACACATATTCCATTTGACGACAAAAAAAAGCTTATTCTCTTTATATTCTTTTAAAAAGATACACAGAATATATGGGGGCTTGTGCAAACAAAGGGAAGCATCAACAGTGGAGTCGATATAGCCAAGTCCGTCTGGCCGTCTGTCTGTCCGTAAGAACCAACAGATCTCAGAGATGCTTAGAGATGGAGGTTCGACATGTATGAGACAAAGACTCATTATACTTGCAGGCGGATCAGGTTTATTTATAATATTTGCCATGCACCCAGCCTTCCCCGCAATACGGTAAAAAGTCAAATCTCACGGAGATTTATAGAAAGTCGGCTCGTACCATTTAGGGTTATTTTCTCATGTTGCTCTTTTTGCAAATCTAGGTGGATTTGCTGCATTTGCTTTGCTCATGTTCAAGGCTAACCATCTAGGTGTTTTTGTAGCAATGTACTTCAACCTCATTGATTTGAAAACAATGTACATGACAAACCATATTAAGTATTTTTTTGTATGCACGAATATGGTCACACTGAAAAATATTTGAAAACAAAAAACAACTGCTGCTAAAAACCATAAAGTCTGAATGGTTAGTAAGTAAACTTAAAATGGAAAATTTTGATGTGCCTTTAAAATACAAGAACACCTGTAGACATTGCTGAAAGCACAGATGGACATTCTAATTCCTCTAGATCATTGCTTAAGCTAAATTGACACATCCAAATAATTTGGCTAGATTTTGATAAAAATAGCCATGATTAAAGATTTTACAGGATTAAAAACTTAAACTGTGGTTCCATACGCAAATAATTTGATATATAGCCAAATTTGCATGAAAACTTGTCCAAATTATTTGCCTGGGTGAACTTAGCTTTCGACCTTTTGCTTAATCTCAGATCATAGTAACAAATCGTTCCAAAAGAAAAACCATTTCCTCAGCTGTAAAATTCTTGCTTTAATCTTTTAAAATTGGCGCGCAATAAACAAAACAATAATCAGCCGAGTGAAGAGGTGCGGGCAACCTAGTATTATACCTTTCCAGCCCTCCAAGTGGACCGTGGCGCAAATGCCCGAATTTTTAATCAACCTACATGAGACAACCAATTGCACAAAAAACCACCTAGTTGCAAAATCTAGGTGGATTTCGATTTGAGCAAAAACAGGAACATGACAAAACGGCCCTTAGACTTATTTAGAAATCTGCATTATTAATCGATCAACTAAAGGATTGGAAAAGTTGCATGAACCGTAGTCAAGTTATGAGCAAAATAAAGTTTGCTGCAGCAGCGCTGCTTTCTGCTGCTACTGCAGCAGCAAAACACATACCGAATATAGTCTTTCGCAGATACAGAGTATATTACACTCGGGCTTGACCGACTTTATCACTTGTTTGATGAATCTTTACCTTTTCCATTATTCATTATAGAAAAATGGTAAAAAGAAGACCAGAAACATGGAAATAGTAGAGCAAAAAAG
>JBAMBO010002200.1:0-52004 GCA_037044535.1 Lordiphosa magnipectinata | reverse complement strand
TCATGATTTTATAAGTGTGCCGACATCTATAGCATCCCTCTAGTATGGCCGACCCACGCTGTATCAACGTTCCGTCGACGATTTTGTGACTGTCGTTGACGCTCGCTTATTTCCCTCACAATGGGCTCAACTGACGTATTACTCAAGTCCGCTCAATACGTTAACGGCTCTCCAAGCACGCTAGGTCGACGCGATGCCATGCAGACAAGCGACATAACCGACTCTCGTTCGACCCAATGCCATGTATGGAGCGACATAAGCGACGCTCGTTCGACCCAATGCGACATTCCACTGGCATGTTGTGAAATATTTTGCTGAAAGGGTGTTCGAGGATTGATATACCTTTTTTTTAATCCTTTCCTATTCTTTGCACACACTTTCTCACGGAAAAAAATTAGAGCGTACGCCTTCTCTCTCTCTCTCTCTCTCTGTTTAGCGTTTGGCCCATGTTACAATTTGACAGGCGGGACGACGCATCACCGTACAAAGAGCAACGCTGGGTTGACGAAAATAGAGTGACTGACCCCAGCCGTACTAGAGGGATACTCTTAAACACATTTTGGCGTGTTCTTAAACTCATGCCTTTCACGGAGAGACAGAATAATGGAACAGCACACGGCTTGCGAACATCGAGGAGGCTTCGCTGCAACCAAACGCATTCGCATCCTGCAACAGCAGCCAAGATGTGGTTTTGGCAATGGAATTTCTTTTACAAATTGTGAAACAGCAACGCCAAACACACACACACACATGCTTTCAAGCTCTGCCAGCGTCGCCAGCGCACACACACAAATACAAACAGCAAATGGGTGGTTTTTATACTCTGTACCAAAGAGTACACAGAGTATATTAAGTTTGTGCAAAAGTATGTAACAGGGAGAAGGAATCATTTCCGACCCTTTAAAGTATATATATTCTTGATCAGCATCAACAGCCGAGTCGATATAGCCATGTCCGTCCTTATGAACGAAGAGATCTTAGAGATGGTAAGAGATAGAGGTTTAACATGTACGGGACATATATATCTTATACTTGCAGCCAGATCAAGTTGATTTTAAATTTTTTCCAAGCCCCCTCCTGCCCCCACAATTTGGAAAGAACCTCATATCTGCCACAGTTTTGATGATAGATTGTTCGTACCTTCTTCTGCTGAAGGAACGATAAAGATCGGATGAACGATACTCAAGTTATCAGCCATAAAACGGCCAGTTAACACCCCTCACCATCCACCAATAACCACAGCATTCCGTTCAACAGAGCAATCTTAGTGAGAGAGAGAGATAGAGAGAGAAACTTAGAGATGAGCACTTAGAACTTAGAGAACTCGTGAGCAAATGCGAGCTGCGATATTAAGGGTAAGGAGTATGTTATAGTCGGGCTTGACCGACTTTCTTTCTTTCTTTTTGGTGGTACAATGCATAAGTTGTTTACAAGTTGTGAACAAACGCAACTTTTTCGGACCTAGAGCCAGCCAACTCACACTAATTTAACATTAGAAAGGACGCCAAATAAATTTGACCGACTTTCTATCTTGTTTTTTTGTGCAAATGACATCGACCTCCTATCTGTCGCCCCATGCCTGCATGTAACCGGGTCTGCAGGTCCAGCTGTGCACGTGTGAAAGCGTTCTACGCCCAGCCTGCCCTATACCTGCTGCTCACGCCTGTTATTTACGTACGCCTAGCCTACTCTGCAACAACATGTAACCGATCTCACGTTGGTCAAGCATCCGATCAATTTTTCAGATCTTACATTAAACGCAGTCTGCCAGACGACTATGCATACTTAGGGGCCGCGCACACTTGAAGCTGAAAGATGAACTGACGGCAGAACTTTAGGCCGAGCATTAAGCTTTCGAAAAACAAACACACTACATGCATGCAAGTCCGCACACTATGCGCTTAATTAAACATTTCAATTCAGCCATAAGTTCAGCTTTTCAGCTCGTAATAGACCATATAAATTCTGAAATTCACCCAATGTCTCTCTAATAGTAACAATCTCGTGAACCCATATTCTTTTTTTCCTTTGCTTAAATTTTCTCTACACTTTTAAATTTTCCGCAATTAAAAAATTTCGCAATCAAGGCGACACCGTGTTGCTTGCTAGAATAAAATGAATAAGCTAAAAGCTCAGGTCAGCAACATGTGTGCGCACCTTCAAAATTATAGGTGTGCTGAATAAAATTCTGTCGTCAGCAAAGCTTTCGGTTCTGCAGTCAATTCATCTTTCAGCTACATGTGTGCGCGGCCCCTTAGGGAAGTACGTCGATCAGCAGAATATGGTTCTTCATCGCCGATGTTCAACGTTGATGTACAACGATCCCCATACCTGATAGACCACAAGCAACCTCCAACAACTCGAGACGCTCTTTGTTTGGCAATTGATGCCAGCCTGAGTCTACCTACTAGTTCTCGACCTCAATCGAAGTGCACAACGCGTGGCAAACGAAAGTCCACAACGCGTTGCAAACGAAAATCCTCGACGTGAGGCAACCTCAAACCTGCTTGGGAGAACTTGCCTATCGACCCCCACTCGAAGCAACGGCCTCAACGCGAGGTTACCATCGACGCAAATCTGTACTCGGTGCACTTGCTCTGTACTACGGGTTTATCAGTTTCTACACTCATCGGAGACAGTTCGTCGACTCAACTACGACACAAACATCACAGCGAGAATCATACACACATTCCTCCACATTGGGACTTGTGCAAAATTCTATAGACGATCACCTCGGACATACATCCCAGTTGTACTTAAATTTTGAATATCATTCGTTCCCACATGGTCTCTGGAGGGGGAGTACTGTGGCAGCTCTGGGTACACTACTCATCGTAATCACGCAATAGCGTGTTAGTTCATCTTTAGCCCTAGCGCGTCAGCGAGGCAGTTTCAGGCTGGCTTCGCTTCCGCGCAGCTGGCACCCGCAAAGCGCTTTACAATCACACCCTAACTGTTAGCACTTAAGTTATATTCAATAAAGTTAGTTACACCTATTAAACCAAGTAGCTTAACCAAATCCAAACAGATCTTTGATGGGAACTGACTTTTGGTCATAACTTGAGTATAGTTCATCCGAACTTTATCATTTCTTCGGCAAATCAATAAATAATGCTAATTACCAACTATGTTTATTGTTGTTTGTTTATTTTCTGAATTGAAGGATGCTACAATGGCGGTGAACAGCACATGAAAAAGCTTCATGGGAAAGAAAGGCATTGCAAATTCGGCCAAATATCAGCTTTTCCAGGCTAGCGAGCGATAATGTTGTATGCGGCGGAAGTATGGGGACATCTAAGTTACGATGACGTAGAAAAATTGATGAGAAATTCTTTAAAAAGATATTTCGATATATATACCTAGAAACATGCCTATCGGCGATGTACCTCAACACGCTGTCGACTGATGTTAGGTATATAAACAAAATCATGGGACTGACGCAACATCGACTGCCGAAAATAGTGGCGCTAGAAATGCTCAGGGAGAAAACGCAGTGCTTCAAAAAAATTGGCAGCAACTCTTTATTACACACAGTGTAGAATGCAACGTTCTGAATACTAAAGAATGGAATGCAGCGCAGGAGGCTGTACTTGTTGCGATAGACAAAAATCATAGATTTCAGTGTGAAGCTCAAGCCAGAAGAAGCGAATCGAGAATATGGTACAGTCAGCTCAACTAGCATTACAGCATGGAAACCATTGGAACTATTTTCAAAACCAGATGTGAATTGCTTCCACTGGGATATCGACCCCACTACAGCGATAGTATTTGTACTTTATGTAATACGCGATCGAGAGATTGCGTAATTTTATTAGATTTTCTTTGATTTCCTTAGCTCATAAAATTTTTTTGTAACGTATTTATACTTTTGTTGACAGCATTTGTTTGTCGACTCTAAATAAATAAATAAAAAAGAGAAGACATAGTTCACCTTAGAGCATTATGCCCTATCCTGGCGGAGTTTAGAGTAGCATATTTAAATGAAATCTATTTGAAACAGAAGGAGGCAATTAAACTACTTGGTACAGACTATAAAAATACGTATTAATAAATCGAAACTAGTCTAGCGAACCTTAGACTTAACAACGGGTTCGAACCTCGTACCGAACCTTCTGCAACCTTTAAGAGGCTTGCTCACGACTTTCATTAACTGTAGAATAATGCCTGAGATAATCTGTGTAGATAAGCTTATTAATGGTGAAGTCGGCACGCGTGAAAGCTCCAAAGTATAAAGTGAAAATCAGGCCATACTTTTAGCGTCGTCCCACACTTTTACAATTTTTGTGTGCTGCCTGTAAACTTCATCATATAAGCTTTATACCCAGATAAACCAAATGTATCCGGAACAATTCGTGCATTTCTGATTTGCGTGTCAAACTGGCATATTGTTGGTTTATAATTTCTTGACAAAGGTGCATATAATTTGCACGGCTATAAGGCACATACATATCTGCTAAGCGCGGCTAGTCACGTGCCAGGCCCGTCTCCGTCTCCGTCTCCAGCAACTCCAATTCGGTTGGACAGCAGGCGCAGGCGAACGAAAGTCAAATGTCATGTTTATGTCATGTTACGTTTTCTCTTTACTTGGCTTTTGTTTGCATTTGCCTTTTTCTTTTACTTTTGGCGCGTTTTATTTTGTTTGGAAATATTTCACTTACACTGACATTTGCCAGGACGCCACACCCCCCCGATGATAAACTTGAGCGGGAGCAGCAGCAGCAGCAGCAGCAGGAGCTGCCATCTGTTGGTTTGCTGGTTTCTGGGTGCGTGCGTTGTCCCTGGTGTCGTTTTATGACATTTACCTTTACGACAGGTATTTTGTGTGTGTTTGTGTTTTGCCCCTTTTTTTTGTGATCGAAAATCCAACTGAAATATTAATTTCTCTTTTTTTTTTTTTTAAGTTGTATGATTTATGGCTCAACAAATTGCAAGAAAAGTTTTGTACCTTCAATCGAAGCTCTGACCCTTGCCAAAAAAAAAAAAATAAAGAAAAAATTAAAAGATTAAACTAAACGCCTCGCTGCTCATTTTGTACTGGAGATAAGCGGCAGCGCAGTAAACGGAATTAATTCAGTTAAAAGTTTCACATTGCAAAAAAAAAAAAAGAAAGAAAAACGTAATAAAAAGCAAAGGAAAACTCTCGCAACAATGGAAAAAAGAGAGTAGCAAAAGTTGAAAACAAAAGTTTTTAAATATGCTCGTCTGCTCGTTGGCTTTGCCTTCCAACTCCTTTGGCATTTTCCAATTTTTCCCATTTTTTTCTTTTTTTTGGGCAACTGCAGCAAAACAAATTGCAAATTAAGAACTAATTGGCTTACACACAACCTAAAGCAGCCATTAAAAGTCAAAGGTAAGTCAACCCGACTTTAAAAACAAGATATCGCTTGAGTACATTTTTTACTTATTTAGATAATTATTTGCACATTCACAAGTTGGCGGTGGAAAAAAGCTGTTTTTGTCGAATCAATTACGTGAACTCTTCACTTAATTTATGCAATTAATATACACTCATGCCACACACTTGTCCACGGCTGCTGCTGCTGCTGCTGCCTGTCTTTTCTCAGCTGTGTCAGCTGTCAGCACATTATGAACATAAAATAAATATGCATAAAAAGAGGCAAGGACACATACACGGGGCAATGACAAGTCCTGTCATTGAATTGTGTGCACTGAAATCAATGCAAACAGCAGTGTAATCGCATTGACCAGGCCAGCAAGAACCACGATAGCCAACGCCACCACCATACAGGGAAATTGCTTCTGACAGCACCAACAATAACAACAACAACAATGCTCGAAAACCACATTAAGGATAATATTGCAAGAGAATAATTAATTACAATTAAGAGAGAACTCACTGAATGTACAGCACTTCAAACTTCAAAGAGCTTGCCAGTTATTTTAAGATTAAGTGCGTCAAAAAAACCAAAACGCTTTCAGAACAGGACTTGAAGTGAGTGGTGTCCAAGCGGTACTTATGGCAGTGCAAACATTTAAACATTAAAGACAAAAAACATTGTTCAAGTGCTGCTTAACAAAGATGCAAACTGCTGCGGAAGCAAACCTTTCAGTACCGGATTGTTTCGGTATTTTTCCATATTTATAAGCCAGAGTTCGAAAAGGTTTAGTTCAAAAAGTTACTTAGAACAGCTTTTTAGGAACTTGAATAATTGGCTTAATATTGTTTTACTAGTACATTCTGATGTATGAAAGATCACAGTTATTAAAGTGGTTCATACGTATACCTCGGTAATTTGGTCAACCAAATAATTAAAGAGTAAGACAAGATTTTGAAAGTTCTAGAAAGTGTTTTGTTTTAGAAACGTTATGATTAAAATCATAACTTATTGACCTAGAGCCTGCAAAAAGTTCTAAGATTTTTTTCGGATCAGCTAAAGGCCTATTTGGCCAAAGTGTAGCCGCTTGAGGGCTTTCCGAGCATGCTTAACATTACCCTATTACTCATGAAACCTCTGGATCCATGCCCATACAATGGCCAGTCGATTGAAATGAGATAACGACTGCTCCCTGCTTGGACTGGAATTTGACTGAATGCTTTCGCATATAGAAAGGAAGCCTAATTCTGGGAGGAACAGGCCGCTCTCCAGACGAAGAAGTTAGCCCATCTTCCGAGATTTTTAAACAGGCTAAGCCACAGATCCGATTAAAATGGGGTCCCCAGGTAAACCTACACCAAAAATTTATATCAATATCAGTTTGATAAACGTTGTCTCAAATTGAAACTGAAACTAGTATCATTTTTTTTTTTTGGTATCAATATAAACCTAGAGAGTAACAAATTAACATTTTGGGGTTTAATTTGAAGCTTCGAATATTCATTTGATACGTAAAAGTATTAATTTGAAACTAAATAATTTTCAATATAGTCTGAATATTCAAAATGCCATATTTATGTAAAATGAAGCATGCCGAATGTCTCAGGTAGCGATACTTGACGTGTCACATTTAGTTTGATTTTATTGCAAACACGTCTATTCTTAGTTCAAAGTAAATGCTATGGAGGCCACTTTCTCAGACGACGTGCTGAAGATAAATTAATGATAAAATAAATCCTCGAAATATCATTTTAATACCTTCGAAGTTAAAGACAATTTGATACTAAAAAGTTTAAAATTGATGACTGACTAGTGTCATTTTGATGATTACTTTTTTTTGGGTGTATTTACTTAACGGTGTCTCCAAATGAGCAGAGATGTTTCGCCCCTGTGAAGAGCAAAAGTAGCATGCTTTGTCTCAAATCCAAATTCCTGCGCTCTCCCAAGCAGAATCATAGTGGCGCATAGGGAGGGAAGTTGAGCAGTATAAGCCTTGTCCCGCAGGGTCCTAACACACTTCGCTATTCAAGCTGACACACGCCAAACGCAGGGCGAGGCTTGTACCAAGCGAGCAAACAGCTTTTCAGTTGCTCGCCAGCGGTCGAAGAAGCAGGTCAGAGCTGGTTTATGGTGCTTTATTTTCGCACAGCCATATACACTCACTTTTTTCTTTAAGTATTAATTTGCCACTACAAAATAAAGAGTATCAAATTGATATTTTAGGTATTTATTTGAAACTTAAAATATTAAATTGATACATGTAACTACAAGAAAAAGAGTATCAAATTGAAATTTTGGGTATTAGTTTGATATTAAAATATTAATTTGAAACGCAAAAGAATTGATTTGAAACTACAAAACAATTTGATATTTTGGTTATAAAAATGATATTTTGGGTATTAATTTGACTTTAAATGTTTATTTGATACGCAAAAGTATTAATTTGAAGCTACAAAAAGAGTATTAGTTTAAGACAGCGATGCCAAGCCGTATGCTCTTTGAGTACGTTTTGTTTTTGTAATTGCACCGAAGATAGGAAATCAATGATCGTATACATGCAGTGCGAGAGGTATACAAAACCACACACATGCAAACGATTTCGTGAGTATGCGACGCGTAGAACAAAAACCTTTTGGTTTTCTTCTTTGATTGGTGTTTGCGGGCGCAAGCAAACTGACCAACAACTATTTCAATGAGATTTTCATATTGTCTTGTCTTCGAGCTTGCATTGGTATTGGGCTTTTCTTCGTGAGTATTGGTGAGTGCTCTGCCGTATGCTGCTTTTGGGCATGCCTGATTTAAAACAAACAATATATAGAGTACCAAATTTATATTTTGGGTATTAACTTGATCCTTAATTTGATCCTCTGATAAGCACAAATATTTATTTGAAACTACAAAGAAAGAGTATCAAATTGATATTTTAAGTATTAATTTGATACTTAAAATATTAATATGGTACGCAAAATGTATTAATTTGAAACTACAAAACAAAGAGTATTAAATTGATATTTTGGGTATTAAATTTATATTTTGGGTATCAATTAAATCCGTAAAATATTAATTTGATACGCAAAAGTATTAATTTGAAACTACAAAATGAAGAGTATTAAATTTATGTTTTGGTTAATAATATCTGGTATAAGCTGTGCATAAGACAGGACCAAGAAGAGATCGCTTCACGCACTAAAACAGCCAAAGATCTTTCTTTAGAAAAAAAAATTTTCCTTAAGACTCTTCGGAAGCAAAAAAAAACATATAAATATTTGGCTTTACACAGCCCAAATTGCTAAAAGCCGAACGTGTCTCAATCTCTACGGGAGTAAAAGACTTAATTGAAAGATCAATCCCTCATGCCAGACCCTATGAATGGTTCGAATTTCTTTTTCGCTAAAGCATCGAGTAAATGAATAACGATGCGTTCACACACACTGACAGGTTGCCACATATTTTTCTGTCAGTCACAAGGCAGTCTGTTCACACTGAGTAGAATACATGGAAATATTGACAAATTTCTCTGAACATATATGTCAGGTGTTCACAAGTGTATGGAAGCAACTGGCACGGTAAAATATGGCAACTCACCCTCACTATGCTGTGTACCTGCTCTATTGCCAAACCAAACTGGTGGTCTGGAGGTGCAGACTCAAAACAGTCAAACGCCAGAATTCTGCCCAGAACAAGCCGCTCAAAAATCTTAGAAAAGGTAAGGAGGAGGCTAATATTTTTATGTTTTTTTCGGCACGTTTACAAGGGCCCGGAAAATGAACCTCAGCCATAACAAAATAAAACATCAGGCCTAATTATTAAACTAACTCATCCAGTAGTGCTTTGGCCACCTTTACATCCACAGCAGGGGCCGGCAAAACACACATGCCCATTTGGTCGTTGCGTTTGTGTGTTTAGCCACGCGAGAGCGCCCTCATTAGTCGGTGTGTCGACGTCGCTGCCGCAGAGCG
Organism: Lordiphosa magnipectinata; assembly: GCA_037044535.1. NCBI lineage: Eukaryota > Metazoa > Arthropoda > Insecta > Diptera > Drosophilidae > Lordiphosa > Lordiphosa magnipectinata. The sequence goes on along the minus strand of JBAMBO010002200.1, from coordinate 42,709 downwards.
CTTTTGTATACACTTTGGATAGGGACCTGGCGGACTCTGATCTACAGCATCCAATCCAGGGGACTTAAAGGGCTTAAGTAGCTTAAACTTTTCCTTAACCTCTTGTACATCAATCAACCGTATCAATAGAAGAGGGACAAAATGCAATGTCGAATCGCCATATTGTGCTCCGCTTGCAAATACATCCGCAACAGTCTGATCAGAACGAATACAAGTACCTTCGCAGCCAGGGTAACTGCGAACAGACTGTTACAGCGAAAAGCACAGTTAACCTTTGTCAAAAATAGATTGCAACTTTACAATAAGCAACACTCGGACCAAGCTCCGCAGGATTTAGCAAGATCAAGAGGTTGACGCGTCTTCAGTTAGATGCGCCTCATCAGGGCAACAATTTGAGAGTTTGAACTTGACCAAGAGGGCGAAGGCAGAAACAAGCCCAGCAACTTTTTTTAGCAAAGCTTTAGGCAATGAATCGCGTCAGGCGAGTCAAAGACATCAGCCTTGCCCCAAAATGTCTTAGATCAGAGCCCCTAGGTAGAAGACTCTGCTTGCTACGCAGTTTCAAAATAATACACCAGCAGAGGCAAATGCTCAGGAGAAAAGTCTGATCAAAAACTCTAGTACTCACAAAGGGAATGTGAGTGAAATTAGAGAGAAAATTTGAAATGTGGACCTTCGATTTAACATACATATGTGTGCAGTGTGTGTGCTAAGTTTGTTCTGCAGACTCAAAATCGAAGGTGTATATAGTACAGGATCGCCTGCAATCACAGCGATTTAGGAAGCCGCAAGGTAAATTGAACCGCGAACCGAACCTTGGGTTTTCGACAGAATTTTTGATAATTTCGAGCTTGCTGCTATTGCCTGATGCCCACAAATATTTAGTTAAATGCCCGTTTATTGTAATCAAATTACTTTACCTTAAAATTTCTTTTAAATAGTTGAAAATGTGGCACAAAACGAAGCAGAAGAGGAAAAGCGTTTAACACTTTTCATCACAATGTCGCGCCGCCCTTTTGCCTGCTGTCAGAAAAACGCGGAAAAAAAATAATTCATGCCAAGCTAAAGTCAGCCCTCCTTCCTACCACTTTCTTCTCATTCCAAGCTATCAGCGTCATCATCATCATCGTCGTCAGCCCTCATCGTGAATAATTTGGGTCACTCTGTGGCAGTTAGTCAGAGTTGCATTGTAGCTGTTGCCTTTGTTGTTGTTGTTGCTGCCCTTGTGTTGCCTTTGGTGGCTGCGGTCGCGTTTTTCATTGTCGGCCGCATTTTTCAATCCCCCCTTTTTTCCAGCTCCTGACTCCGGTCTCGCTGTCTGCGGCATCTTAAACGCCTTTAAACTGGCAAAAGGCGACATAATTAATTAAGCAAGTCGGCTTGACTGATGTCCTGGACGCGGTGGCATTGTTATGCGTGCCGCGAAAGGGACGCAAATTTAGTGAAATGTGAAAATGGTTAGACCGACCCCAAAGAGTGCCTCTTGTGGCTCATTTGCAGTCCGGAAACTGAAATTTATGCGGCCCGGCTGACCAAAACAAGAGCCAGCTCATAAAGCTCCGCTGTTAAAAACAGTTTTTCCCAAAATGTGTGTGTGTGTGTGTGTATTATAATTTAATAAAACGCTCTAACAGCAACGCTTGATGTAAATGTGAAAAGTTTTCAAATGTTTGGGCAACAACAGGCAACTGCAGTAGCCAGTCCGGAAGTGCTTGCAGCTTGCAACTTGATTGCCAACATGTTGTGTGTGTGTGTGTGTGTGTGTTAATTTTTAAAAACTGCCCAAAAGCCAAAAACTCACAACTTCGCTCGGCAAATGAAATAACACAAAAGCCATTGCTGTGATTACTCTGCCTTAGCTGCGGGTGAATTAGGCTAAAACTCTGCGAAACGTTGTGAGTTTAGCAACAGCAAAAATAACGGTACACGAAACTGTTGCAATTTTAATGCATTTCTCGGATGCTTAGCTTTCATATGCCTGGGGTGCAATGAACTCCACAGGGTGGAAATGCTCAAGTTAAAGCTGGGCTTTCAGTTTTACTCTTTTTTGAGGTACATAAATTATATTTAAAATTTGACATTGTGTTTTAATGAAGGTTAATTTTCGAAAATACACAAATTTTTTATTTGAAATATTTGAAAATAATTTTAGAATATTTCACCCTCCATTTGCATTTCGCGTTTTCAAATACCATAGTGACCACAGTGATCCGACTACACTCATCTATTCGCCTCTGCAATAGTCCAGCTGGAGGTGCACGGCTCTGCGCAGGAGAGAGTAGAACAGTTGATGTGCCAAGTTGTAGATAAGTGCGACATGACCATGTCGCAAAGAAAGATATTCAGGTTACACCAGCGCCTGATGTTCTGGTGGAACGATGAAATATCAGAAGCGAGGGCAACCTGCCTAAGGGCTAGGAGGCGCTACCAAAGAGCAAGAAGAGCTAACAGACCCAATAGTGGAGAGCACCAAGGAAGTACGGTCGAGCAAGCGCAAGTGCTTTCTCCAATTATGCGACTCAGCCGAACAAGATCCATGGGGGGAAAGCGTATAAGACGGTGGTGAAAAGACTTCACGCGAACAGGCACACTGCACCGACGGACCGCGACATGCTTAAGGGCATAGTGAAGGTACTTTTTCCCCACTGGGACAATATCCTTCACCCACTCCCAGACCCACTACACTTCCGAACCCAGTACACTTCCGACTCTGTGGAGCCAATAACAACAGCAGAGGTGATGGAAGTGGCAAAAAGGCTCAAGCCTAATAAGGCCCCAGGCCCGGACGCGGTCCCAAACAGTGTCATTAAGCTGGCAATTGCCCTTAGACCAGAGGTTTTTGCAGACACCTTCACTCGGTGCTTAAGAGAAGGCGTCTTTCCTGAAAGATGAAAGCAACAAAAGCTGGTGCTCATTCCCAAGTCTGGTAAGCGTAAGCCTCCAGAGGAATCCTCCTCCTGCAGGCCAATCTGTCTAATCAACACCATGGGCAAGGTTTTTGAAAAACTAAAAGGCTCAAGACTCGATGGGCTCAAGAATCGTTCCAATTCGGCTTCCGTAAAGCGATGACTACGGCTGATGCCATTTCCCAGGTGGTTGGGATAGCATCGAAAGCTATAGAAGGAACGCGCTGGAAAGGAGGAACCAAGCAGTATTGCCTTGTAGCCACTCTGGATGTTAAAAATTCGTTTAACACAGCATCATGGGGTAAGATCCTGAATGCAATTGCTGCACTTCGGAGTACCCCTCTACCTAGTAAAGGCTATACTAAGCTATTTCGACGGTAGACGGCTGCAGTTGGGCTCAGCTCTGGATCCGCTTTTATGGAACACGATACACGATGGCGTCCTTAGACTGCCTCTTCCCGACAACACGCACATTGTCGGGTTCGCGGACGATGTGGCGTTGGTAGTGGTGGCCAAAGAGCTAGCAACGGCAGTACGGAGTTGCAATGATGCACTCGCCAGGACAATGCAATGGCTAGCATCTGTTGGTTTAGAGGTTGTTCTTATCAGCAGCAGAGAGGCTGTGGAGACAGCAGAAATCCAAGTCGGCAGAGAGAAAATCAGATCCAAGAGGGCGATCCGGTATCTTGGAGACATGCTAAACACGCGTCTAAATTTCCTCGAGCACCTCCAATATGTAAGCTGCAAGGCTGAATCAACAGGAAAGGCACTGGGCAGGATCATGCTTAACACGAGAGAGCCAAAACAGGGCCGTAGCCTGCATCTATCTGGGCGGAAGCTATGGGGGTTCCTAGCTACAGCAAGGGTGTCCGCGCCGCATATCGTTTATGCGCGCTGAGAGTATGCTGTGGCTTTAAAACAGTGTCTGATGACGCATGGTACCGATAGAAACCCTGGTACTGGAAGCGAAGGCCATAGAGCAAATTCATACTAGAGACCAGCCACCTATAGCAATCGGCGGCCGAAGTTACTCGTTTTTCATGAAAACGCGAGCCGAGCTCATGATTGTGTGAATCGGTGAACATTGAATTGCAAGTAAAACGGCTGTAGTCTGGAGAGTTCTCTCTTGCGCACCAACGCAAGCACACTTTTCTGTCCTCCCCATTTGACCGGCACTGATTCGTACGCGTTCTCTTTTCCTTATATGTGTCTCTCTTCCCTCTCTCTCTCTATCCTATGTCTCTTGCAATTTCGAAAGCAACAACCGCGTTGTCAGCGTAGATTAGCGATTGGCCTCGTCAACACACACACACACCGGGAAGGCCTTTCTGAGCACCAGAGAGAAGCTGAGCACTACAGATGCAATCAAAAAGGTAGTAGGTATAGCGCAAGAAGCTATCGAAGGCAACAGGTGGCGCGGTGGACGCAAGAAATACTGCCTTATTACCAAACTGGATGTCAAAAATGCCTTTAACACTGCCAGCTGGCAAAGAATACTTGAAGCGCTACACCGGCTGCGAGTGTCTGAGTACTTCATCAAGATCATTCGCGACTACTTCACGAATAGAGTACTCCTATATCAGACTGCAGCAGGAGAAAAGCAATGTGAGATTTCTGGAGGCGTACCTCAAGGATCGGTGCTAGGCCCAACTCTCTGGAATGTCATGTAAGACGCAGTACTGCGCCTACCGTTACCTCATGGCTGTACAATAGTGGGATTCGCTGACGACATTGCGGTCATCTCAGTCGCTAAACACGTGGAAGAAGTCGAAGCCATCTGTGAGGTAATCTCATAACTCGGAGATAACGAACTGAATCGTTGCTAGTCCGTAGCAGGAAGATAGTGGAATCTGCCTCCATTGAAGTCGGAAGCTGCTTAATTAGGTTGAAGCCTGCCATTAGGTACCTGGGCCTAATATTGGACCATAGGCTTACCTTCAAGCAACATATTGAGTATGTTGGCGAGAAAGCTGAGAGGACCTCAAGCGTGTAGCGGAAATGATGTCGAACATTGGCGGAGCAGAATGCTTATCGCAAACGTGGTGAAGTCGATTATACTTTACGGATCACTAATATGGGCACCAGCAATGGAGTTACTCTCGTACGGCCGGGACTGCAGATCTGCATACCGCAGTTGCGCACTTAAAGTGTTTCCGCACCGTCTCCAAGGACGCTGAGCTGGTCCTAGCAGGCGTGGCCTCGTTGGACCTACTTGCAAAAGAAGCCTGCATAGCCACTTGGCCGCCAGGAAGAGACATTTGCGCTGTGCGAGTCAAGATGGAGAACTGCTACCAACGGGCAAAGGACAAGACGGATAATACCGGACTTAAGGCCGTGGGTTAGTAGGACGCACGGGTATACCGACTTTTACATAACGCAAGCACTGATGGGACATGGATGTTTTGAATCCTACTTGTTTAGGTTTGAGCATGAGACGGATCCTTTTCGCACACACTGTGCAGGGATCCTAGAAGTCGCTGAGCATGTCTTATTTTGTCTGTCCAAGGAAAGAGCTAAGTCTAGAGATTGGTAGACCATTCATAGTCAACGACTTGATGGGTATTCTACTTAGCTCGCAAAACAATTCGCAGCACAAATAATCAAGTCCCTGCGTCGCGCTGAAAGACAGCGCAGAATGATTTCAAGTCCAAGATAGAAATCTAGCTGAGGCTTTCATACCAGCTCCTCCTCGTGAAGTAATACTTAGCGGTGGTGCCGCGAGATTGAAACGGAGATTAGGGGTGGCTCTAGTGGATGAGGTAGTCCCAAGTCCCACCCTATCCGGCTTTCAATGAAAAAAAACACACACACACACTCACAAGCATAGCTTCTGTATAGCTCAAATGCAGGTCCAGCACCAGTATCTAGTTAGTGGAGGAGTCCCACAAGGCTCAGTTCTAGGACCAATCCTTTGAAATGTCATGTATGACGGCATCCTGCGGCTATCACTACCAGAAGGCTGCTCTATTGTTGGATTTGCCAATGATATTGCTCTGGTATCAGTTGCGAAGTTACTAAACAAGACCACGGAAAACTGCAGTAACGCGATCGACCAGATCATGATGTGGCTAACAGAAAACGGACTCGCACTTGCAGAACACAAAACGGAAGCTGTCCTGATCAGAAAGAAAGTGGAGAATGCATTCGTCAGGGTGGGCTCAACCACCATGGAGTCGCAACCAGCTATAAGATACCTAGGCATCATACTCGACCACAGACTCTGCTACAAACAGTACCTTGAGCATGTCACTAGACTGATGGCCAACCTTAGAGGACCGAAACAAAAAACCAGGAGGTTAATTGCGAGTGTGGTCTCCTCCACGATACTAGCTCTCTCTTTTGATTGTTTATTGTTAATTTAGTTTTACTATCCTCCTAAATCAAAAAAACACACACACACAAACGAAAATCGGGTTCCTATACGAGGCATAGATCTGGACTCCAGCCATGGAGATACCCACCTACAGCCGACAGCGCAAGTCTGTATACAGGCAAGTTGCTTTTGCACAGTGTCCAAGTTGGCGGCATTGATTGTAGCCGGCACAATCCCGATAGACCTTCTGGCAACCGAACGGTTAAGTGGGAATACTGCAAGCAGGGCTCAGCAGGACTCCACAATAGCCAAGTGGCAATCCAGGTGGAGCCAAGGCACCAACGGGACATGTCTGCTTTCAGGCATATCTCCAGAGATTTAAGCATGAAGAAGATTCCTATTGCGACCACTGTGCAGACGGCGCTATCGATTATGTGGAGCATGCATTCTTTGCCTTTCCTCTACTAAACAGCTCAGAGCGGCCAATATAGTAGGCTGTATGCTGAGGAACGAGTTGGAATGGCAAGCTGCAGCTAACAAGGCGGCGGCAATCCTAATACAGCTGCGGCTAAGGGAAAGGAGTCAACGTACCCCCCTACAGTTTGAGCGGCTAACATGACCGCCATCAGCCTCGCGAAGTAGTGCTTTGCGGCGGTCCCACGGGAGCGAAGTCTTCTTCCTCTTATTCTTCCATTCTCATATATTGTAAGCTCTCTCTTTTCATCGTTTATTATTAATTTAGCTTTACTATCCACATAAATAAAAAAAAAAACACACACACACAAACAAAAATCGGGTTTCTCTTTCTATTTCTTGTGGTTGTTGCTGCTTAAAATATATTTTCTTCATTTGTATTGACGTCCACGCGGCCGTAAGCTCATTCGGGGCACTCCTGATCTAGAGCAAACGTTTGCCTTGTTCTAATTTCCACAATCAACCCAAAAACAATTGCATTCAATAATGTGCATTGTTAATGGTCTCTTTGGGCATTTCTATTTTGCAACCGCACAAATGAATAATATTCAATTAATATTATAAACAATTATCATCAATTTTCATTAAATTAAATATTAACAAAAAACATAATTACGTATAAAAAAACGACTCCTCCCCGCCTTTAGCTATTGCAATTAGTTAATAAACGACTTTCAATTTTTTTTTCAACTTTTTTTTCCTATGTTTCATAATTAACATGAAAATAAATAGCTATTAAATGGTTTAAATAACTGCAAATAATTAAAATAAAAAGTGAAATGGCTGCAGAAAAATAATAAAAAATAAAATGAAAAAAAAACTGTGCAAAACTCTGAGAGGGGCCACCATTCATACTCAAAAACACAAACCGCAAAAGTCACTCACACAACATAAAAATGCTTTTAAAATGTCAAAGCGCGTAAAAGAAAGCCCCGCTGTGGGTGAAAGCGAGAAAGGGATTGGGTGTGGTGGGAGAGAAAGGAAGGTAGCGTCAGTCAAAGGATTGATGGCAAGCGCTTAAATAAGCCCACAGCTCAGAGGGTAAAGTTCATATTGCGTATACGCCGTGTGCACCAAAGTCAAACACGAAACGCGCTTGAGAGCCTGGCCTAATCAAAAATGCTTTGCGTGCCTTTTTGAAGTTGGCCACCGCTCAGCCTCTGTATATCAAGTATACGCCACTTTGTGCGCCATTCAAATATCACGCGCTTTGACTGCATTCGTATATTTGAATGTTAAGCGAATTTGGCATGGCTCAGATGGTACCAAAAGTGGTCATTATTTAAGCACCAAAATACCAAAATTTTGGTTACCAAAAATAGAGTTTCTATTAAAGAAAGCAGCGAAAATTTAGCTTTGTTCTATTTATGAAGTATGTAAAACTTTATGGTTAAAAGAAATCAGTTCTTTGCCTTTAGTATTCAGCTCGACATTCATGACTGTATTATAGTTTTATTTAGTTATTTATTCGTCAATTGAACAAAGCTCTTAACTGCCTACTCTATTTTTAACTTAAATTATATAACTAAAATTAGTTTTTAAAAGAAGAAAAGTATTCAGCTAACAACATTTTGATTGCCGTGGAGAATTGAAATCGCATGCTAACGGGTAAGGAGTTAAAGTTTTTAAGAGCCCTTCATATGGGTTCATTAAGGGAATAATTAGTTCGGGAAAATTGGTTGAAAAAGGGTTGGAAGGTTCTAAGATTTATGTCTGGTACATTTAAATTTATCTTCCCTAACAAGGTAGGACAATCAATGCAGCCAAAAACAAGGTCGTTCGAAAACTAAAAAGACGCAACAGTTCTTCCATCTTCTAGAGTGGAGAGATGCACCAAGGCACATCTACTAAAATAAGGCGGCAAAAGATCAGAAAAATTGAGCAAAAGGAGCGCGAATTTTAGAAATTTTTTCTGCACCCTTTCAAGCTTCTTTGTATGAACTGCACTAGAGGGATTCCAAATAAATGATGCATACTCAAAATGCAGACTAAAGGTTCGTCCATGAAGAAGTAGGACAAGAATGTATTTCAAACCCGTGAAGACTTGTCGGTCAACTATGGGTTACAGGTGGAGCACGTCGACAAGGACAAAGAAAGAGAAATGGGAGCTCAGCATGATGAAACTGCAATAATACCACAATCGACTTGAACGATAGAAAAACTGTACAAGTCCAAAAAGAAGAAGAGTCTAAAGCAGCAGCAGACCTCCAAGACAATAAAAGATGTTGGAGATAATTCCAATATGGAAATGACTTTTGGCGAAGTCGATAACATGGAAGATGCCAGGCACGCAAGCAGTACTTTTAATCAGGAGTTGCTGTCTAATATGGAGTTGTGATGTAAGGCGGGAGATTCTCAATTGGAAGATGCTCATGACTAAGAATTGCTGAATGTGGGCGACAACAAGAGAGCTCTTAATAACATGCTGGGGGGTACGGTACGGAACGCCTGGGATGATTACTTCAACAATGAGCAAGTCAACAAGCAGAAGATGGAAACTCAATGAGTCAACCATTGAGGCCTTTATAGCCATTTATTTCCAAATCTTCTTTGCTATTTTGCAGGCAAGGCAATCTATCTGTAGATCGCTTAAGCCAACATCAAATGGTTCCGTTTTGGTCAAGACAAAGGACCTGCAGCGCAAGCTTAGCAATCACAATTATGAAATCATAATTTTGTATATTTTAAGTGGATACTCTGGGTTCTGGCTGTTGCTTACTTCGATTAGAGTCTATGGTTCTAACGGAAGAGTAAGATAAAAAATGAAGAGAATGTTCAAACTTGAACATGATATTCAACTTTACCCACACCTAGTGTAAATCTCATATTTAGATAGCTCAGCCTATGTCATAAGCAAGTTACTTTTTGTAATAGCATTAAATATTAACAGCGGCAGTGACAAGAATCAGGACAACCGAGACACCACTTGAAGACATCATCTGTTGGAAAGCACTTGACATGTATTGTGTGAAAAACTAGCCTTGTGATACATTTATATGCACGTATGTGTTTTTACACACATATCGTTAGTTTAAAGTAGAGTTAAGGTTAGAAGTTTAGAAATAAAAGCAAGATCGCTCGCCAGAGTGAGCTAGTACAAATTCCAAATTACAACCTTTCTCATTAATGGTTTATATTCTATATGATCATTAACAGCCAAGTCGATTTAGCCATGTCTGTCTGTCCGCCTGTCTCTAAGCATTGCGCAAAATGCAATAGGCAAATTTGGAGATTTAAGGAAGAACATATTAAATGGCTTTCTTCTAAAATGACAATACATGTCGAGGACCATTCGTTATGAGGGAACGTCACAGGACGCCCACGCCTGACATATACAGAAGGTGGCATGCGCTTAAAAAGGAAAATGGCTACCGAAGCTTTCCATTGAGCAAAGTCATAATACTTCTTGGCTCCTATATCTGCCATATCTGCCAACAAATTAAAAGACAAAAGGACCGAAAGTGTTTTAAAGCAAAATATTCCTAACTTTGACGGAAATCTAACTACTTCAAAGGATTCCGTTCCAATTTCTTTTGATGAAGCTTTTGCTTTTTTTACTTTTGAATTCGCTAAGCAAAAAGCAGTACAAAAGCATTCGAACTGCAAATAAAAAGCATGGTTGTAATAGGATATAAGCTACGACAGCGTTTATAAAGCATGACCGAAAGGCATCCAAGTGAACGAATCCGTGGCACAAGATTCCTTACAAAATATGTTAAACCATATCGCCAAGAGAACTATAACTTTGCAGAAGGAGGTTTTTAATCAATTTAATAGCATAAACGAGGTGAAGTTAATCGTAAGCTATGGATTCGTTGGATCGAAAGGACACAGTTTATATAAGCAACGATTCCAAACAGAAGAGCCAGAGACGTTTGACCAATCATTGATCTCATACCCATTAAACTAATAGGTTCCTGTAAAAGAGTTTTATGGATGAATTATACCACTCAATCTGTGCAATTTTTTGTAGACCGTTGAAAATGGAATTTACTAAGGAAACCAAAGATTACATTTTAAGAGAAAGCAACAATTTAGATGAACAAATTCGAAATTTGATGCCCTACGTAACATCCAAAGCAAATTTATGTTATCCCCCTTTTGACGATTACTGACTGCAGACTGCAGATGTTGACTGATCTTACATTTAGAAAAGCGAGGCGCAGATTCAGCAGATTTGGGGAACGCAGCTTACCCCCCAACAATATAAGTAACCTAGAACCCACGAAAATCCAGACATTCGTACAGGAAATAGGGCTGCTAGGAGAGCTGTAAACTAACTATGGGGGCACAATAGATCAGTATTGGTCGCAGTGCGCTATTCCCCAACAACAAACTATACATTTAGAAAGAGTTGCTGCAATTGAAAATGCTTTGAATCTGGTAAAAGTTAAATAAGTTTAGGTTGAGCTGGCTAGGAGCTATAAATAGATGCTATTCTGAGATCAAGAAAGCCACATAGTTATATTATATATACTCAAAGGACCCTTCTCCATACTGGACTTTAATCTACCCTATGCAAAGCGGCCCCTCGAACTCTTCTCTTAAAGCAACTGTCTGGCAAGAATGTTCTATGGCATATGCCCATTAACTGAGTTTAAATCTATGAAAAACGTGTAGAAAAATTCAATTTTAGTTTAAGTTCAAAAAAACATGCAACAATTTAGTTCCTTCAGCTGTCATAAACAAGTCAGACATTTAATTTTATTTGAACATCAGTTTCTCTCCATGAATTTCTTAAGGAATTTGAATCCGAAACAATGACCAACTAACTTCTACTCTCAAATCCTTTTTCATTTCATACTTTCAATTTTGAAATATTAACATGAATATAAACCCAAGTTCTCTTCTCACATAAATCATTTGCCACTCAACTACTCGTGCCTTTGCATACTTGCCACATGGAGTGAAGAATGTTGCAAGTAAATGTGAGGTTTTGGCAATTGCAATTGATTCTACATATGGCAAATAAATTTGGTAAACAAAAACTGAAGACAAGCATCGAAATGAAAATGAAAATATGTAAATTTTGTTGGCTGTCTCTTAAAAGTTTTGCATAAAATGCAATTTTTTGTGTTAATTAGGCCACCTGGCTGTTGGGTGGGAGTGGCAAAACAAAAAAAGGTACAACTCTCGCACTAGACTTTGTAATGCAAATCAGAAAAATATGAGAAATGAAGCCATCCCTGGGTCTATTACATTGAAGAGTCCCCAAACAGTCTGGTTGTGTGTTTGTGTGTGGGCGTGTGTTTGGTTGCGTTGCGTTGGCAAAAAGGGGTTATGCAAAGTCAAGCAACCTGAAAAAGACACATTTGTGATGCAAATTTGCCTCCTCCTGTGAACTAAGTGGAGAGTGGGTGGGGAGGAGGGCACGGAGGGTGGGACGACTTGCCATGGCAACGTGTAAATCAGGCTAAGTACGTGGTCTTTTGGTCTTTTAGCTGCCATGGCAGTGCTTTGTCGTTGCCCCAAAAAATATGCAACAATTTTTGCCTTATTTTTTCTTCTCTTTTTTTTTCTCAATATGAGCAGCAGGAGCAGGTGAGTCGCTCTCACAGCTTGTTTACATGGCGCAAACATTTGCTGCTCCTTCTGCTGCTGCTGCTGCTGTTGGAATAATTACATATGCACGACAACACAGCTAAAGCGTGGGCGTGGCCAATATCTAGCTATAAAGTCATGGTTTGGTTTGCTGCCAGCTATTGAAATTGCGCATACGCCATGTGGGTGCCCCTGCCACAATACGGTGTACGAGATCATGTAACGCGCAGTCAATTGTTGTTTTAAATTAATTAATTTCGTTTTCATTAGCAGCAGCAGCAGCAGCAGCAGAAGCAATATCAGAGTGCGGGTGTCGCTACCTTTGTTTTTCATTTTATGCATTTATTTATTATTATTTTTACGCTATTTTGTTCATTTTCCACGTATCGTTTCGCATATAAAGCGATTTTCAGGCAGCTAATTATTATTTAAATTTGGATATGACAAACAAATGGGATTATTTTTTATATAAATAAATGTGTGTGCGAAATCAAGAAGTTAGTCCTGGCACATAAAAATATATATGGCGTCCAATTAACAACACTGAAACACACACAATTCGTTTCAACCACTTTGGCAGAGTTTTTTATACGAATGTGTGAGCACTCTTTTTTTCACAAAATGAATTAGGTATAGTTTTCTAACCAATTGACTTTAAGATTTAGGGACTTTTGGTTTCTAGGCTAAGTCGTTTGGCCTGTGCGTTGATAGTCAGTCAGTTAGTCAGTCATACCCTTATTTCATGCTTTTGGGTACAATTATCATTATTTAATGAGAAGGCCAAGCTAACTTCGTAAAAGGAAACCAACCCAGCTAGGGTTTTCGATGTTTCTCAAAATATCAATATCGATCATATCCAAAATCAAACTTTTCAATATCGATTTTTGATATATCGATACCACCATAAAAGTACTAATGGCCATTGCTAGTGGCCGTTTGATTAGATATCCTTTAAGATATAAAAGACTTAGGGCCGTTTTCTCATGTTGCTGTTTTTGCAAATCTAGGTGGATTTATTGCATTTACTTTGCTCATGTTCAAGTCTAACCATCTAAGTGGATTTCGTAGCCAACAACTTCGCGCAAGTCGAATATTCCCCGAAAACCGGGTTTTCCTAACTGTTTTTGAATTTTACTTCTAACTTTGTCCATAATCACAATTTTCTTAGTATTCAAATCAGCATTTTTAAAGAAAAATGTCAAAATTTTACTTTTATGAGCATAAACGATAAGTTTTATCTTTGCTTTTGCTCATTTAGGTACCATATATTACATTTTTTCGAAAGTTTTATCATTTCAATCAAAAGCCTTTTTCGGGCCATCTACACACCTGATCATATTAATAGGTACACACATCAACTCTGACTTTAAGGTAACAGAAAACAGTTTTATTCATTGTTTCAAACTTAAAATTTGTTCTCATTGGTTCTTAAACTATTTGTTTTTAATAAAATAAACTTAATTGTAACATAGAATAATAATATAACATAAAAGAGATCATTTTGTGTTTCAGATACGTTTTCAGTGTGATCATAATAATAGGTACACTTCATGTGTTGGTAAGAAAAAAAATTTTTATTTCCATTTTGTGTTCTTTTTTTTAGGAAAATTAGTATTTCCTAACTTAGTATCCAGTGTATCCACCTCTATTTTTGGCCACTACTGCTATTCTTTTTGGCATACTTTTAATAAAAGCCTGGCAGGTCTCGACTGGTGTCTCATACTACAGTTTTTGGACACCTTTCCATAATTTTTGTTTATTTGAAAATGAATGCTTTGCCAATATCTTTTCTAAGTCTCCCCACATGTTATCAATGGGGTTAAGGTCGGGGGATTGGCTTGGCCACTTCAGAAAGTCAACTTTTTGGTCCTCGAAAAATTTAGATAACAGCCTTGATGTGTGTTTAGGATCATTATCTTGCTGAAATACCCAACGCAATGGCATATTTTCCTCAGCATACGGTACCATAGCTGTTTCCAATATGGATTTGTATTTGTTCGTAGTCTAATAAATTGGACCTACGCCTTACCAGGAGAAGCAACCCCATACCATTATATTGCCACCTCCAAGTTTGACTGTTTTTTTTTGTAAACCGTGGATGGAGTTCATTTCCATTAGGGCGTCGAACATTCCTTTCACAGTCATTCCCAAACAAATTAATCTTGGTTTCATTGCTCCATAATATGTTTCTCCATTTTTTCTTCCCGGTGCATCCTACCCAGTCTTTGTGGTCCCTTGCAAAAGTTTGCCTCATGGTGATATTTTTTTGCGCATAAGTGGGACTTTTCTGGCAATTCTTCCTGGTAGGTTGGCATCTTGTAGTCTTCTTCGGATAGTTGGAGCACTAACTGAATTCCCAATTTCGGCTGCAATAACCTTCGATGACTTAAATGGGTCCTTTTTGCTCAAAGTTACTATGTAGTGGTCAAGGGTTTCTGTTGTTTTTTGTGGCCTTCCACGGGTTTCCTGTCTTGGTTTTCTTTCTAATGCATTTTTAAAAAAATTATGAGACCTGTTCATTAATTTGGCGATGGCTCGTAAAGATTTGCCTTCTTTTCTCAGACTAAGAACCAATCGAGTTTGTTTTTTAGTACAATGAGAATTTCGACCCATTTTTTCTTAAAAAAAATAATTGTTTAATTCTCTGTATTGACAGGAGCTATACTTAATTTACCTTTAGTTACCAAAAGATCACTGATTACAAAATTATTCACTTGATACTTGTGAGAAACGGAGACTGTACCTATTATTATGATCAGGCGAAATGTGTGGTGGACTCGCAATTTATAGAAAAGCTTTGATATACGGGGCAACCCCTCTTTCAACTCTTTGTCACAGTGTGGCCAGACATTGACAACAACAAAAAATCAAAAATTATAAAGTTGTCAACACTATAAGTACGAAAACAATCATCTTTAATTAAAAAATTCCGGTGTGTACCTATTAATATGATCAGGTGAGTATATATTAAAGAATTCCAAATTTTTTTTTTCGGTTAAAGCTGGCATGTATTAACTCCCCTAGCATAATTTTTTAGATTTTTAAAAAGCAAGCCGTTACCTACAAAATTCCGCGAAATTTTTAACACCATTTATTTAAGACTTCTAGTTGAGGTTCCACTTTCGTTTTTTACATGTTCAATTGTCGTTTCTTGATACAATTTCTGTAATTTTTTCAGAATTTTTCAAGTTGTGGAAGGTGGCTAAAATTATTTAAAACAATAATTTATGTATATATTATATTTTAATTAAAAATTATTGGTACTGTTTATTTTTCTTTCACTCAATCATCGCCGCTGTCTTCATTTTAACTGTTAAGTATACATCCAATGTGTTAAGTATATATTTATTTGTAGTTACAATTGTAAGTGGCTTTTTTTGACCCGAATATGACATTCGCTGGTACTCGTTGTTTGAACTCTTATCATAATGGACATAAGTTCCATCAAATATCAAAGCCCACCTCTCAGTAAGACCAAATAATTTGCTCCAGTATGATGTTCAATCAATTCTTCCCCAGTAATTGCACTAAACCCAAAATATTTAGGAAGAACATCCTTTTAAACGACTTAATAACAGATTCGACTAATTCTAATATTTTCTGCTCTCTCTGTAGGCCAAGTATGGATGCAACAACTTTGTTAGAATTTTCTGTACGGAACTCAAATAGGAATGTAACAATCGCTTGGACTGGATTACACAATTTATTTCGTTGTTTATGTAGCACTTCAAATGTAATGCAAAGTTGCCGATAAAAGCCTTTATAACTTCAAAGTCAAGCTCCGGGTAAAGAAGTGGTGTATGAATGAACGATAGGGCATTCAATTACCTTCCAATTACTTTTCTATCTATCTAGCAAATTTCTAAGGCTACTTTTTTTCCCAATCAAAAATCTAGCGATTTCGCGATTTCTCGAAACGGCTCCTTTAAAAAATTTGTAGAATGGATTTTTGGACTCAGTGTATCGCAAAATTTGTATTATTTTGTAAACATATAATATATTAATAATATATTAAACGGTGCACGCCAGAATTGAAAACTAAGACCCATTTTCAGAAAAAGATTCCTATGGCAGCTATAAAATATAGTTTTCCGATCTGGTTTAGTTTAACTGCGGATGCCATACGTTTAGACGGTACTGAACTTCCAGGCGCAA
The DNA here is from genome assembly GCA_037044535.1 of Lordiphosa magnipectinata. Taxonomy (NCBI): domain Eukaryota; kingdom Metazoa; phylum Arthropoda; class Insecta; order Diptera; family Drosophilidae; genus Lordiphosa; species Lordiphosa magnipectinata. The sequence continues at coordinate 26,320 of JBAMBO010002200.1, read as the reverse complement.
CTAAGTATCGAAATGTCATTTTAGACAGCTTGGGTCATTCTACCATATTAGCTCTCCAATAAGCTATGGCGGTTATGTCCTTAGTGTCCTCCCAGACTGATTCCTTAGCAGCATATGTTATAGTCTGTATAGTCTTATGAAAAGGAATTTTCCAAATCTCAAAGAAGCACATACCTTTGACTGACTTGGTTTGTTTTGTTTGGGTTGGGATATGTCCTTCCCAGTTTCGAAAATTATATAGCGAGCTGCATATGCATCAGAAATCTTTGAAGTAAAGCGGGTATTATTAAAGCGTGGATCCAACCGCGTGGCTTTTGCTAGGAGGTGGTTGGATTCACTAATATTTAGAAAGACATCTTTCTGCAGCTTTCTGAAACAGTTCTTTTGCTGTCTCTCCTAACTCTGTTTCTTATTCAACTTTTGCTAGTTTTTGAAGTATCAAGAGTAGTAAGAGGAATTACCGCTTACATTTTCAGTCACTTCTTTGAAGGGGAGCAACAGTTTGATTAAGTCTCGCATGATGTTTAGCTCCGGTAAGCATTTCTGGATATTTTCCAGCTCTGCTCAAAGCGTTGCGATTTAATAAAACAGCGGACACTAGTTCGAACATCTTTATAACAGCCATCGTCATGTTCAATGATGAGTTCCATTTGGTATAAGCGTTTTCAATTAAGTGCCACTCCTACACGAGTGACGGAATCTGTATGAAGCTTTCTTAGCTCGTCCATAGCAAGGACACTGTGCATTCACATTGAGTTTTCGAGAGACGATTCAAATGATTTGTTCTCGGTGGTGAACCTGTTCAGAAAATAAGTTATCTTCAACTTAAAATAAGAACAAGATGTTGTCAAAATGCTTGACAACAAATGTTCCTGTAATGAGCAAAGTTGTTCTCAAATTGAGAACAATCGGATAATTTTTGATCTATACAACACCAAAACCGGTTTTCGGCAAAGAGAGAGAGCGAGTCGACTCACTTTTTCAACTCTTCTTGTCAGCTCAACCACAGACCCGGCCAGCCATAGCTACCACGAGCCGAAGTCAGTCGTGTTTGTGTGAATCGGCGAACATTGAATTGCAAGTAAAACGGCTGTAGTGTGGAGAGAGCTCTCTTGCTCACCAACAAAAGCACACTTTTTTGTCCGCTCCATTTGGCTGGCACTGCTCAACCAAGTATAAGTAGCTCTCTTAGATGTGAATCTGCAAAACTGGGCAACGGCTGAAGGTGCTAGTGCGTCATTTCAAACGTTGTTCGTTAATTGCAGAAGGTATGGGGTTCAATTCTCAGTCAAGCCCGAAACAATTTTTCTCTGTTTTTCTGTAAGTCGGGTGGAGAAGTGGGTCGTTGAAGTTTGTTGTACAGCGAGATGTCTCTGATACTATGGAATTATGATTGGGAGAAGAAAAGCAGCAGCATTATCCTCCATTGCTTGCAAATAATAGTTGCCGCCTCCTTCCCTTCCAATCCATTAAGGAATCCGCTCCACACCTGATCCAAAATCAATAACAAATTTTCCCCAGTCGAGTAAAAAATGTTATTGAAAACGGAATAATATTAACTCAAGTCAAGTTCTTAAAAACAAAACATTGTTCTTGGAGTGAGAACATTTTACTACAAATGAGAACAGCCATTCATGATCTATTTTTGATAACTCATCTTGAGTTCAATGTTCTCGCTGTTTTCCCTCTGTGCAGATGTTAGGTGTCCACCCAAAGTGAAATACTTTTAAACCGATTATATAGATTTCACATAGAAATCTCCCATTCAAGGGTATGTTAGTTTCGGCTTTTGATTTCTCTTAAATCGTTTAAATTTTTCTACCCAGTCAATAGCAATTATTTTTTATCTCCTTACCAATTGGCGCTGTCTGTTGGTTGGTTGTTTATAAACTCATTTTGCATTGTAATCCGCCAAATTGGCAAGCGCCGTCATGCGTGCTTAGTAAGCGTAATGCTATGCTACCCTTCCCCGTCCCCAACCCCAACCCCAACTAACAATGCCCCACTCTACCAGCACACAATCTCTTTGTGCATTACAATGTAATTACAGAAAATGCAACTTTTGTCGAAGGCTGGAAAATGTATGAAAAGCGGAAGAACTGATGCTGCGTAGGCGAAAATTTATAGTTTGCAGCCGGGGTTTTGGCAAGCAAAATTTTAAAACGGCGGCCACCCACACACAACAAAGTGAAATTTTAATGCAAACTAATGCAAAAATCTTTCGATATACTTAAAACACGCGTCACAAACAACATCAGCAAAATGTACACGGCAAAGCAAAATGCAAAGTGAGCTCCCGGCGCAGCAAGACAAATGAGTCTGCATCAATCTTAATTAATTATTTAAACGCAACGGGCAGGGAAATAACGACGGCGATGGCGCCTGGCACCAAAGAAGTGTATACTCCGCCCGAAGGCGGGCGGAGTCGGTTGGATGAAGCTGGAGCTGAGGTCGCAGCGGCAAAACTTCCGACTGCCGCTTGATGTTTTCTTCCCTTTTTGTTGTTGTGCTCTCTTGTCTTGCTCGTAATTAAAACGAAAGCCTTTTGATATTTAAATTATTTTTCATAAATTGCATTGCAGCAACAGCTAAAGCAACAGTCAGCCAGAGTCAGAGGAGAACCGAAAGCGACAAGCAAAACGGCAACAGCAAAGAAAGTTAAGTGAATTTAATGATGCTCTTACTTTAAGAAATGTTAATTTTTTTGGATATCTGAGACCAAAGCTTTCTATCCTATGACCTTGGGCAATTAGGTTAATTTTGTGATAATGCGATGTCAAAATCTTTAACCTTTAACCTTTACGATAGGTACACAAGACATAAATTTGAATTTTTTTCTGCATTTTGAAATGAATTGAAACTGTTTGTAAATTAAAGAAAAAACAAAGTTGTTATTAGAAAGGTCTTCAGATTACACCAAAAAGACCACATATATTACTTAAATTTTTTGCTTTTTCCAATTGCATTAAGATGTTAATGAAAGAAAAGGCGGTTAGTCAACCTGTCAGCGAAAAGCCTACTGATAAAAGGACCGCAAGATTCTTGAGATGCCTGAACTCAATAAAAGTGAAGTTTATTAAAGACAATATGGCGTATGCGTGATCTTAGCACACTCTTCAGTTTGATTCCACTCCCGCTTAGCATATATCAAACTGCAACAGATGGTAGGCTTCAAAAATAACTTTTAAATTCTCATACTAGCAAGGTCCACTCTAAGGGCGCGCGCACACATGCGACTGAAAAATTAACTGACGGCAGAGCTTAAGGCTGATCTCGAAACCGAACTGGTTTGATATTTTAAGTTCAGTTGTAAGTTCAGCTTTGAGGATTCAATCAAGCATGATTGTTCATTTCGGCGACTTACTAAAATAAAATGGTCAGCCGTCAGTTCATCTTTCAGCCGCATGTGTGCGTGCGCCCTAAATCAAGCTGCTCGGAACTTACGAATGGCTCGGTTCAGTGATTCTTTGAGTTTTTTATTGTTGAAAGAATCACTCTCAATGTTTTTGAAAAGTATATGGGTTTGAGCAACCAGTTTTGATTTTAGTCAAATTGTTTTATTAAGTTGATTATAATTCAGCAATCAACACAAATCAGCAAAGATTACATTTGGATAGTAATTGGTTTTGTCTGTACAGTACTGTTTTAAGTGCCTCCCGGTCCTCTCATCAGCAGACTTTCTTGCTGTCACACTTCAACACGATATATCTACTAAGGCGAATAAACACTTAAGAACTATGAGGAATTCCAACGATCGTTCATTTATATAGAATCCGCGGCTTGTTAAGGGGCGCCGTTTTCAGGACAGCTGTGATTGTGATTTGAATGAACATCACATTCAATTAAATCAATACTGTTTAATTGCGACTGCAATAAGCTTTGGACAGCACGTCCTCTTCTTCTTCTTCTTCTTTATTGGCCCGATGTTGCATCACAACCGATTGACGGTCTCGGCCTCTGCTATGAATGCCTTCCACTCGCTTCTGCATTGTGCGAGCTGGCACCAGTTGTTCACACCAAGGTTGGAAATGTCTTTCCGCACTTTATAAAGAAATGAGCCCGATCTGTTGGCATTTGGGCACTGGCGCAGTACATACTCCATCAGTAGATTAAGGAAGTCACACGATAGGGTATCACCCTGCCTAATATCTAATTAAATAGAATTTTGCCAAGCAGTATAGAACAATTAATATTGCCGAATATGTCATTTAAAAATATTAAGGATGCAATTGTCCTCCTATCCTCAAGGGTAGAAATATGCATGAGGCGACATCTACTCAAATACGGTGGCAAAGGCTCTGAAAAATGTACATTGGCAAGTGCAAATTTGAGGAATCGTTTCTTCAGACGCTCCAGCCTGTTCACATAAACGGCAGCGGAAGGATTTCAGATGAGCGCAGCAGAGTACAGGCTTAGCCTTGTGTAAGGATCATTGAACTGTTTAGAATTGCGCTTTACAAAGCAGAACATTGAATAAGCTTTGGGAAGAATATAAATTAGATGCCCAGAAAACTGAAATTTAGAGTTAAACACCACCCCCGCATCCAAGGCTTCATATTGACGACTCAAAGCGTGATGAGCAATAGAATACGAGGTTAGAATCGGCAGCTCGCGTTTTCCAAATGTTACATAAAAGCACTTTGAAAAGTTAAGAGGCAGTCGGCAACAGAATTCAGATCACATTGAAGGGCTTTAGAATCTCTAAGGCTTTTAATAGATCTAGAAATTTTCAAATCATCAGCATACATTAGATAATGCGAATTACTTAGGCAACCGAAGTCATTAATGAATAGCGTAAATAGCAACGGACCCAGTACACTTTCTTGAGAGAGGCCAGATGTTGCTACATAGGGACTAGAACGTTTGCCATTACTGAGGACTTGATACGATCGGCCATCAAGATAAGATTCAATCCAATTGAGGATGGAAAAGGATCCAAGCCTAGAGAGCTTAGATAAAAGGGCATTATGACCAACTTTTTCAAATGCTTTAGAGAAGGTTATGTAGATTGCATCGGCTAATACTGCATGGCTAAATACTGTAAGATTCGTAACCGTGGAACGGCCAGGAAAAAAACGATGCTGATTGGGATCAATGTGAGAGTTCATAGGAAAATTAAAATTCTTTGAGACTATACGTTCAAAGAGCTTAGATATATTGCTAAGCTTTGAAATTGGCCTACAATTAGAGACATTGCTTTTTGAATCCTTTTTGTGAATAGGAATAACTGAGGCAACCTTCCACTTATTTAAATACCAAGGTGATTTAATTGGGTTCTAAAATTATGCTGTTGCTTGAGAGACAAAGCTTAATAGGTGAAGTAAATCAACATGAAATTGCCAAGAAAAAGCGTACAATAAGCACTGATTAAGCGAAAAATGTACATGGCCCTTAATGAAATAGAATGCATTGATTGTAGTTGTACAATCAAGCTAAATACAAGCATGGAGAAATATGAATACATCAAAAATCTTTAGGTATGGACTATGATGTAGACGACCGACCGACGTGGTGTCGTTTTAAAACGTAGAGGACGTGGATCAAGTCTATATAGGAGCACAGTTCTTCCTTTTATTTAATGTTTTTATACCCTGTTCCCATAAAAAATGGGAAAAGTGGACCATGAAGTTGTGCAAATGTATGTAACAGCCAGAATGAAGCTTCTCCGACGCTATAAAGTATACATATTCTTGATCAGCATCAACAGACGAGTCGATTTAGCCGTGTCCGTCTGTCTGTCCGTCTGTCTGTCTGTATAAACACGTCGATCTTAGAGACTATATATGATTAAGCCCCCAATTTTTGCATGTACCCAAATCAAGTACCAAAGGTAAACAGAGTATATCAAGTTGGTGCAAAAGTATAAGACAGGGAGAAGGAATCAATTCCGACCCTGAAAGGTATATATATTCTTGATCAGCATCTACAGTCGAGTCGATATAGCCATGTCCATATGAACAAAGATATCTCAGAGATGGTAAGAGATAGAGGTTTGACACAGACAGACTTGCAGACAGATTAAGTTTCCCCTCCCACCGCCGCAATTTGGAAAAAATATCATATCTCCCACAATTTTGATGATACATGGCTCATACCTTCTAAAGATAGTTAGTAATTAGCATTATTTATCGATTTGCCAAAGAAGTGATAAAGATCGGATGAACGATACTCAAGTTCTGAGCAAAAATCGGCTGTTAACATTACGATGGGCCGAGCGCCAACAGGTTTTTTTTTCACCACACTACCGGTTACATGAAAACAGTTGACCCAACCAACAATTGATTTTCCGTCTGGAACAGGGGCCAAGGGCGCGAGATAAAAATGATTTCGGAAGGCCCGCGGCGTTGCGATCACTGAGCGACCGTTGGATAAATAGGCCTCTACGGCAAATGCTCTTTGCACGTTGCTCCAACGCATGATCACGCCTGACTAGGAGGTAACAAAGCTTTAAGACCCCACCTTTCGAATGAGACCACGCACAGCCCTCCAGATTGTCGTTGAATGACGCTCATTTCAGATACGGGAGTTATGTTGCCCCACCCTGTATTATAATTTTATAGTCAGGAGCAAATGAGAGCGGCGGCCTGAACTGGTACAGAGTATATTATAGTCGGGCTTGACCGACTTTCTCACTTGTTATTTAAGGTGTTTTTAACATTGTCTTTATTTTATACAATCCTTTGATCGATTTCTTCTTCACACTCGAAATGTTGAACATTTAATGAATTAACGGCCGACCGCTCGATCACATCTTACAACGACACTGTTCTGTACTCAACAACCGATTACGCTTTCCTCACAGTAGTTTCTGCACACACTTCTCTCCCATGAAAAAAGAAACAGTGAAAGCGTGTAAAACAGTATTCTCTCAAAGTTTGCTTGTACTCTCCACTCCCATACTTCGCCTCACTCCCCTTGCCTATAATAACCAAATTGAAAACGAATTAAGCTCGATTTCAAGATCAAAATTCTTGAAAATTCAAAATTCGTACTCAAAATATAAGTTCTACTTTTTTATTCTTAGTTTAGGGTTTGGTTCGAAGAATTGGCATTTGGACTGGTTTGCCGCCTTGGTTTGTTGTTGGAAAACTTCTTTTTTCCAGCTCTGCAGCTTGTCTAAAAAATTGGTGCTACATATTTTACTCATCAATAGCTGCGACTTTTCCACCCATTACAGAAAAATATGGGTTCTGCATTGAAAATATTTCACGATCTTTGAGGCGATCCAAAGATATACTCAATTTTCATTTTTATTAAAGAAGAGAAGTGAGGCTCGACCTAACAAGTACTGTCGAACTTCTCTATATTGCGAATTTTCTTTATAACCAAGTTTTTTTTGACTGTAGTAGTCGAAAGGAGGAATTTTTTGGCTCCACTCGAAAGAACATTATTTCATTTCAAATCACAATGCCTGCAATTGCGCAACTATGCCAACTATGTTTAGCAATGGCAAGGGTATACGCATGCCACTCACTTGGTTGCCACTTTTAACTTTAGCGTTTGACGTTGTTTGCTTCATTTTAATTCCAAAAGCCAAGCCCCGGGACTGGCATTAGGTTAATTTGCTGTGGCTTGTGTTTAAATTAACTCTCCCGCTGCACTTAAGGCACACACACACACACACACACACATGAGGAAACCGCAGCGAGCAACTGTCAATCTAACAGCATCCCCATCCCCTTTCCCATTTGTATCAGCATCAGCTTTAGCCATAGGCAAAGTATAGTAGCCGCATAAAACCATAAAGCCACTTACTGCCTCTTTCACTCTTCCCCCCCGCCCCCTCTACACTTTGCTTTTAGCCTAGTAATTATGATTAATCTCATTTAAATTAAATGGCTTAATTGTAAGTGGGGTAGGTGGAGGGGAAATGCGTCTTGTCATTAAATGATTTTTATCAGCGCCACAAAATATCAGTAATTTGGCTTTGTTTACCGAGTGGGGGGAGGTGGCAGGTGCGCGCCTGCAGTACATATATTTCCCTTAGTCCAACACAGGCGTCAACTGTTCCGTCTGCTCCACCAAATCCCATCTTAATGCAAAGCGAAGTGACATTTGTAGAGATTAAATTCATGCTTTTAGTGCTTAATCCTTTTATCACAGGCAACGGGTTTTGTATTGCTAGCGTGCAGACCGACCAAGAGGACCGCTGTTTTGGGCTACAGTGCACCGGAGGCATAACAGGGTGAGACAGTTAATCGAAAGGTTTGCCCACAGCAAACAACTTTTCAGCCTTGCCTCACTCTGTTATTTAGGCAAGCTTTAATGCAAGGCTATGGCTATGGTTGTTTTTGTCGACACCCCACCGTGTTATTATTGTAAAGGATAAAGCCGCACAAAGTGTACGCTAGCACGGCTGCATTTTGAAGTATTTTACACTAAAAAACATAACAATGTCTTCCATTGAGCCATTAGCCTGGCAAATATTATTTTATCAAATTAAAATACGAAATTTAGCAGCTTGTCACGTAGCCGCCATGTTGGCCTTTTACCCAAAAGTTGTTGCACATTTTTCGTTGTCCGGATAATGCGGCCATTTGTTTATGCATAAATTAAAAGTGTCTCCTTTTTTCTGTTCGCTTAATTTAATGCAATGCCAAAAAGAAAAAAAAAAAGACAAAAAAGATGGTAGACATATTTTTATGCAGCCTGCCAAAAAAATGCGCAAGCCATGCCAAAAAGATATGCTGGCGGGGGGTAAAATCAATGGCCATGTTGATTGTTTAATACACTTGCGCACACACACACACACACACACACTTACATGCACACATGCATACATATACATAAATAATTGATAAATCGTAGTGGAACAATCGGTGGGCGGAAAATGGATTTAAGTAATAAAAGCTTAATTTATGCTTCATCATTTTTGTGACTTTACTTTAAGTCTGTTAATAAATTTTATCAGTCAGCTTAAGGCTTTATTTAGGGGTACTTACAGCCTATGTTCTTGGTGCACAAGTGTTGTTATAAACGGCCCAAACAAGCCCAAAGAAATTGATTTGACCAACGGATTGAAATTTCAAGTGCGATAAGTGTGATTGTACCTGAAACAAGTACGACAAGCTTGAAACAATCTTAAAATACAAAATAAAATTATTTCAAATACTGATCCTTCTCGAAATTCAAACAATCCTGCATCGAAGTTAAATCAAGTACGAAAGAGCAAATAGAAACCGAGAGCAAGTTGGAAACTAAACTAAGGAAATCTCTTTTACTAATACAGTTAGGCTAAATGGTACACACACAAATTTTACTGACAACTTACGTTTTATTGTGGTTTTTGCTACCTTGGAATTCCCTTTCAGTTATAGGAATCCTGACATAAGATGGAAGTTGCTGAATTGCAGACGATGCACATTGGGCGGAATTGCCGTTTTTTTTTTGTCAAAAACACAAAAAAAAATTTTTTTTTTCTATTTTTATGGTTATAATATGTTTTCCAGTAAGTAATTGTCCCTCCTCATCGAAAATATTAAATTAAAATTTTATTATGCAACCCTGGTTTAACACCAGCCATTCAAAGTCAGCTGTTTGTACCACGCGGCGACTGCAAGCGGTCTGATTACAAAATTTGTAAATATTTGACAATCTCCCGTTTTTAAACAGTTTGACGACTTGAAATAGTTTAAAATAGAAAATAATAATTAAGGTATGTAGAAAAGAGTTATATAATATATGTGTATAATTATATGTGCTTTTGTTTCGTTATGTGTTCAATGTTATTAATAAACAATATTTTGTCGAGTCTAACCTCAATATAGTTGTGTTTCGTGGAGCATATCTAGCAAGATGCAGTTGGATTCAAAAAAGTGCTTATGTGGTAGTATGCGTTATCTTCTTCTACTCTATACATTTTGTCCTGACTGACTGACTAACTGATTCACTGACTGACTGATTGGCAATCAACACAGAGCGCAAACGATAAGAGATAGAAGGCTGAAATTTGGACAGGAGTTTCCATTTGTGGTGAAAGTGCGTACTAAGACGGAAAAACGTCGGAAAAGTTTGTATGGGAAAAGTTTTTTTTTTCGTCCGATTGACTTGAAATTTGTATTGTAAGCTTAGTACGCGAAATAATTTGACACTTGTTTTCCCGATTTTGGAAAATCCGCCCAGGAGCAAAATGGCCGGAAAATTCTGCATGCAAAAAACTATTCTTCATCCGATTGACTTAAAACTCGGTTTGTAGGGATAGAATACGAAATAATTTGAAATGTGATTTTCCAATGTCGGAAAATCCGCCCCCCAGGAGTGAAAATTCCCGGAAAATTCTGAGGGTAAAAAACAGTTTTCATCCGATTTGCTTGAAACTCGGTTTGTAGGGATAGAATATAAAATAATTTGAAATGTTATTTTCCAAAGTCGAAAAATCTGCCCACAGGGTCTGAAAATTCCCGGAAAATTCTGCATGCAAAAACTATTTTCATCCGATTGGCTTGAAACTCGGTTTGCAAGGATGGAATACGAAATAACGTTAACGATAACGATAACGATAACGATAACGATAACGATAACGATAACGATAACGATAACGATAACGATAACGATAACGATAACGATAACGATAACGATAACGATAACGATAACGATAACGATAACGATAACGATAACGATAACGATAACGATAACGATAACGATAACGATAACGATAACGATAACGATAACGATAACGATAACGATAACGATAACGATAACGATAACGATAACGATAGCGATAGCGCTAGACCATACTGATAGCGACGCAGCGAAGCGCAACGGGTTATATGCTAGTTATGTATATATAGTGGATTTTTTCGTTTTTTCGATATATTTCATTAGGTGTGGCCAAGGTTGCTATTCGTCGTGGCGATTTGCTGAAAGTTTGGTTGGAAAAGCGTCGCAACATCAACGCCACTTTCGACTGGGTTTGCGCAGAAATACTTCAAAATTCTCTTCCAGAAAATGATTTAATGAACATTAAAATGAAAATAAAGAATTTTTTTGTCCAAGTCAAGAGACTGCTGAATAAGGCCCAAAGAAATGTTCGACGGTTTAAAGAACAAAATGGTATCCGGCTTGCATCAGATATAACATTTTATCTTATCTTTTATCTTAACATTGTATCTTATGAAGAAGGAAGAGAAAGAAAATTTGTTTCCGAACTTCGAAAAGGAAATATAACTGATCTCCTTATTCGTGCAGCGGCTAAGTCTGCTAAGCAGACAAATGATTAAAGATACTTTACATATTCTAAATACAACATTAAACTCTCCTGACAATTCAAAATTAAGGGAACAGCTTTCATTGAAAGAACCACTACCATTATCACCTGATGAGGCCTTAGCATTTATTATGGAAAATTCGTTTTCCAAGCAACAATATATTAACATACGCTCAAAGAATAGCGAAAAGAATTCCAATATATATCCGAGTTACGATAAGGTGAATGAGGCTAAGGATAAGTGCCGGCCTATAAATGTAAGCATCTCAGAAACTGTTGCCGAAGTGCTGCAGCAGAACTTACTTGACCATACTGCATCTCGGATACTGTTATGTCAACAGCCAGTACTTAAACAATTCAACGATATGAACCAATTGATGCTAACAGTAAGCTATGGGTTATAAACAAAAACTCAATGAACCCGAACCAAATAGCCTGGACCAATCTTTGTTTGTTACAACAATAATTCCACTCCAAACGGTGGATCAGCATGGGCGAACTACTTGGAGAAACCGGTACCTACAATACATTAAATTTTGCAGGCCGCTAAAAATAGAGTTCACTAAAGAAAGTCGGGATCATATTTTGAATTCAAAAGCACTTTTAAATGCTCAAATAAAACACTTTAAGGCATTTTTTTTATGAGGCGGACCAAAGGAATGTTGAAGTTGTCTTTGACTTACACATGAGGCTCAACGATGGAAAGTTGTTAAATACTTTAACAGGCACTAAGTCAAGTGTTGGGTTATTCAAGAGTGAGTGAACAAAATTCAGTTGTTTGTTAAACTAAACAAGTGAACATGCTCTTCTTTAATTGTTCAGCGAGTCTTGTTCTATCTATCTTGTTCAGTGAGTTGTTCAGTCTTCACAATCATGTCCAATTTGCGGTGCTAGCCCAAAGGACTTTTTGAAAGAAGCGGACGTCAACATTCAACAGTTCAAGCCAAAAACGAGTACTTAACAGTACGGAATTAGTCCTCTCCACGCATGGATTCGGTTTTTGGAGTTCGTTTTGAATATTTCATATCGCTTCGGTCTTTAGAAATGGCGACAGACACAATGCTGATACGATACAGGACATTGAAAAAAAACTTTGGTCTCAAATGGGGTCACATATCAACAAACCAAGCCCGAATGGTTCTGGAAATTCGAACGATAGCAATACGGCGCGAAGGGCATTTTCAAACGTTCCACTATTTGCCTCTATATTGGAAATCGATCAAGAGCTTTTAAACAAACTATACATAATTTTAAAGGTTATATCATGCGAATTTGAAATTTGTTCGATTAAATTCAAAAAATTTTGTGAAGAGACGCTTCGTTTGCATTTGAAGAAATATCCGTGGTACTCAATGAACGCTACGGTCCACAAAATTGTAGTTCACGGTGCACAAATTATTGTGTCTTCTGTACTTCCGGTTGGTTGCTTAGGTGAAAACGCATCTGAGACCCGCAACAAATTCTATTACACGCCAGGAAAAATAGCCGACTCAACAACTTAACAGACGTATTCCACCGTGTTTTAGATTCTTCTGATCCTGCCACTAAATTTTTATCACATCTGAGAACAGGCCTTTACCGGAGATACTTCACAGATATTTCTAAGAAAATATTTGAGCTATGATATTTAGTCTATAAGTTGGATTAGTGGAGTTAAGACTTCTTACTGGATCAGGAAAGGGTTCGAGCCAGAGTTGATCAAAGTTGATGGTTCAAAAGTGGCTCACTCAGAAAAAGTTTCAGCTATGAATTTGAAATTAAGTCTAAAGATTGGTAATATGGAAGTTTGTTGTTTGGCCACTTCAAATTCATTTCAAATGTTTTAAGCGCTTCCCTTGACCACAAACTCTCTCATTCAACTTATCAACACAGTTCTCAGAGCCCGGTAGAAGCCGACGATTATAAAATGAATTTTCATTCAATTCAGAGCAAAACATTTCCCAGTTATTTCAAACCGATCCCTCTACTGTCACATCAACAGCAACTACAATATTATTTTTTGTACGTGAAAATATTGTGATAATGGCACAAAGGATGACATATCACAAACTTTCAAGTATTTTGGCACTTTTCCTCCATTGTTGCCTGCACTTCACAAGCGTTCAAACATCCGTTCCATAATGGTGAAAGCGTCGCTTAAGCAGGGTACAACTATAATTCGGTTACGTATCCCACCCCACCCACCCCATTCCAAACCAGCATTTCGCCATATTTCTATTATGATTACAACTGTGTGAATGTGACTCCGTCTAGACCCATTGATGATGATGCCTAAGCTGCAATGTGGACAGTCTGCAATATTTATGGCGCGACGCAAATCTGCTCAAAATACTGGTAATTGCACAATGGCCAACCTAACCACTTGGCTGGGCACTGGGCCCTGGCAGGCGGCGGGTATAATATGTGGATATTTTTGGTCACGTTTGAATTTATTTGATTGCTAGCACTTTTAGCATTGTTGTGGCTGACGTTTTATGTAATGCCCTGCTGCCAGTGGCTCCGGCGACAGCGACAACAACTGTGGCCAGTGGCCCAGGCTGGGAAATTGCTCAGGAAACGTACAATTTATTTCAGTTCATTTCTTTTTGCCACCATTTGGCGCCCCGCCCACTATTGATGTTGATGTTGCCTACTTTCGATTTTGGCATGTCGCGACGCTCACGTACGCCCGGCCGCCATTTGGCGGTCGTCGTCCCCGGCATAATTTGAGCAGCCGAAAACAGCAACAACAGCAACAAAAAAGAAAAACCAACTCACATTCAAGTTGCCAAGTTATCAGCCCCAGACAGCGACAGCGACGACGACGGCGACCCACCTGGCAAAGGCAAAACAAGCCATTTGATGTTTTCATTTGGTTTGGCTCCCATCAACTTTGTGGCCGCTCAATGGCCCCATAACATCAGCCTTCAGAAGCCTTTTGTTTTTCACTGGCAGCCGAAAGAAGAAAAAAAAAAAAAACTACAAAAATTATGAGACATTGTCAAGGCGACGTCTGAATGCACTGACAAATGTAATAAGTCTTTGTTGATTTGTGTTGATTATTGAATTATGACCTTGAGCCGGCTAAACAAGCACCTTATATGTTTAAAATAGTTCAGATTTTGCTCAGTTTGATTAAATTTAGATCAGGGCGACCACTCATGTTTTTCACACAGACGCGAGCAAAGAGAAGTTATAAGTGTGAGAATCGTTGACGTAAATCGGCTGAAGTATTTCGTTCTCACCAACACAAGTACATTTTGAGTCTTCCAATTTTGAGCTTCGCTGCAAGCTCTAAGCTTTTTCACTAATGCAGCGTCAGCCTAAAAGCTTAAGCATTACTTTTTTGCTTTCTTTACTGCTGCTGTTTCCCAGTTAGCCAATTGGTACTAGTATTGGGTTGTTCAAGAGTGAGTGAACAAAATTGAGTTGTTTATTAAACTAAACAAGTGAACATGCTCTTCTTTAATTATTCAGCGAGTCTTGTTCTATCTATCTTGTTCAGTGAGTTGTTCAGTCTGTCTTGCTCTGAGTTGTTCTAAGTGCTGTTCAGTCTCTTTTGATCAGAGAGTTGTTCTGTCTCTCTGTTCAGTATCTAGTTCTGTAACTAGTTCAGTTAGTTGTTCAGTGTGACCAGATCAGTTGACTGTTTACTTAGTACGATGACTGCTCAGATGATATTGGCTTCGCGTTTCTGTTTGTTGTCAAAGTATGGCAACTCTGTATTAACCAAACTGCTGGTATGGCTATCACGTTCGTGCGTTTTAAGCAGAAAGCGATATTTGGAACCATTTCACCGTATTGTAAATATTGCAAAGTTACTTTTAGTTGCAACTCATAAAGGAATTTCAGCCGTCACCTCAAAAGCAAGCACCTGCAGCTGCAGTGTAACCAGTTGTCCGACAGAACAAAAATAACGAGAACTATTTCGTTGAGGAAAATGTCGAGCAAGTCGGATTTATAAGCCAACAATGGATCACAAGCCGGTACCAGCATGTAGGAGTCAGCAAATAAACTGTCAAATAGTTCGAATGGTGGCTAATAATAACCATGCCTTAGGGTTAGTTGACAAGCAAGTGATCAACTGAACAACTAAGCAGCTGAAGAACTGAACAGCTGCAGAACTGAACAACTGAGCATTGAGTGAGTAAACTCACTTTGAAAAAAAGAACAAATGAACATGTTCAGTGAAATGAACAACCTTTACTCAACACTACTTGGTACTGGAAGTTTTTCATATCATCAATGTAGCCTTTATCCAGTAGCTTAGGGAAATTGTATTTGGAACATACGCTGGAACTTTCTTAGGCCTTAAGCAATGGCCTTAATATATCATTGAGCTTTCAGAAAATAAAAGCTTTGCGGACGACCTTAATGGAAAAGGGAAAGTAATCAACAGTTGGCGCTCTTCGCTATGCAAAAGACATGAAGACTGAAGCCCTTGGCATCCATGGAACCTCCAAGGGGAAGAATCAAAAATCAAATCTTTATCGGTGGCAATACAAAACGTTAATTTGTCCTACGAAAACGAATAATGCGAAAACTTTTCGAGTCGATGAACAAATTTGTTGGCGAATTTTAAGTTATGTTTCGGTAGATGATAGACATGGAGAGCAAGTTTGCTTACCTCTTTTCTGCTATTATTCAGTATTTGAACGAATTGAGTGATAAGCTATTTGTGAAGAAAATCTTTGGATAAATACTTCAAATATTCTTCGTAGAAATGAGGACGAATTTGCCGCACCTATCTTAATAAAACAAAGTCGGGTTAGTTACACCATTTATAACTCAAAATGGCTGGACTGACTTTAATGATCTCTGAAGAGTTGAATTTGAATTTATATTTGAATGATCCAAAAAACCGCAAAATTTGCAAAAAATAAAAATTGCATATAAGATGAAGATTTGAAGTCAATTGTAGACAGGTAAATAACATGTGAAGGTCAATAGGTACAAAAAAACCGCGAAAATTTAAAAAATTGTATATTGAGTCTAAATTATAGTGAATCGTTGGCAATCAAAGACAAGTAAATAGGAGGTGTATATCAAATGGTTAAAACAAACTCGTTTATATTAAAGAGTTTAGTTCTAAAAAATTGGCGAAAATTAATAAATTTGTGTATAAGTTTAGATTCTAACGAACACGGATAAATAAATAGATTGTGAAGATCAAAAGGTTCAACGATACGCACAATTCTTGAAAATTTTATGAGTTTAGATCAGCGATACCCAGCTGTATGCTCTTTGGGTATGTTTTGTTTTTCTAACTGCACCGAAGATGGGAAATCAATGATCGTATACATGCAAGGCGCAAGGCATACAAAACGACACGTCGCGTAGAACAAAAACCGGCTTTGCACTCTTCTTTGATTGGTGTTTGCGCGCGCAAGCAAACTGATCAACAACAATTTCATGTCATTTTGTTGTTGCCTTACCCAATTTCAATGTGATTTTCATATTGGTATTGGTTTTTTTCTTTGTGAGTGCTCTGCCGTATGCTGCTTTTGGGCATGCCTGGTTTAGATTATCATGACAATTTTATAGAAGGTAATTGTAATGTAAACTTCACTTCTTCGTATTGGGTTTAAAGCACAAAAGGGGGCGAAGCCAACCACGCCGGTTACCTACTATTAGATACATAAGTTGGGGTCGGCAAATTCGACTTCCGCGCCGGGCGGCAGAACATCACGCTACGCTACTGCCTTTATCATTATAGAACCAATATCAGAATCACTTTGAAGTCATTTGAGAGAGTCGAATATTATTTGACTTTTTCAAACTGGGGATTTCCTGCATTTGAACATATTATTTCAATCCCATACATTGGTTTAAAACTAACGTTTTACGACTTTGCCTTTTTTCTTTTACGACTTTGCTGATAAGTTTTCCAAAATTGAAACATAGATTTTCCATTTATTAATCGTAAAGAGATTACAAACGTAGTTTTAGTCAGATCGGTTAATAAATAGGGATGTCGAAAATATTATCGATATATCGATATTTTTGCCCAAAATTACATATATCATTATCGCATATTTTTCCAAGGCGATATATCGGAAATCGAATATTTTTTGATATTTTTGTTTTAGGCTTCGGTCACACTATTGCGAATAACTGTTTCTTGTGCTCTGGACATGTAAAGCAAAATGTTTAAAAGTTATTTTATTAAAGGTGATGCACAGAAATCGCAGTGAAAACTGAGCAATAAAGTTGTTGTCAACTCTACAAATATAAGGGCGCACTTAAAAGCAAAGCATAGAATGCTTAGCTGAAATGTAGCCCATCTTTAGAAACGGTAAATGTTAGGCCGTCCGCACACGGCTCGTATCATCATCGTAGCAATTTCACGAACAAAAGGCCTACAATTTGATGACGCTCTGATGTCGTACACTGGATTTGGAAGGGAGAACAACATGCATGCAGCACGACGACTATCGACATGTTGCAAGAACAAAGCAAGGTGGGACAAGAAACCTATTGAGAAAAGAGTATCACAAGATCGCGTATCGCCTATCGTCGTGGTGCACGCATGTTGTTCTCCCTTCTAAATATTCGATAACCCTACTAAAAAATAACGATTGGTCTTGAACGAATCCCCCTCCCCCAAACATTTTCCGACTTTGCTGATGGGTTTTCCAAAATTGGACTATAGTCTTTCCCTTTATTTGGCCCATAGAGCTTACAAACTGTATTTCATACTAAAAGGATTTCAAATATTTTCCGAAATCCCGTCTTAGGGCTCACTTTCACCAAAAATGGAAACTCCTGTCCAGTTTACAGCCTTAAGCTCGCGTAAGCTGTGCGTAGATTGCAAATGAATGAATGAATCAGCCAAGACACACTCTTTTGCATATAGAGAAAAACGGAACTATCTTGAACTTAAACTGCATAATGCTTGTTTAAACTTGGATCATCAGGATTAGGAAGACTACAAGGTCAAGAAAACTTCAATTATAGTCATTAGCAAGAGTGACAATTCCCGTAGCTCTTCTATAAGTATTTTCTCAAAAATCTAAACATTAGGGTGGCACATCAGTATTACTCTCATGTGATATAATGTGCTTAGACCCCAGCACGAAATTTTAGGCTGTTTGAACAAGTAAGTAATAAGTTCGAATGACCCAAGAGATACAAAGTTAAAGCTTCTTAAGTGCAAGCACTGTAGCTAGTGCACCCAACTTAGTTATGTCGCTCCCTCAGGCTACTGTTAATAAGCCCAACACGTTTAGATTCGAAGATTTCATACAGTTTTTGGGCACCAGGGACCCGAATTCTGCCTTCAAGAAAATAGAACTTTTCCAGCTGCTTGAATCAATTTGGAAATTGGCAAATATCCTTAAAAGCTACCGTCAGATTCGGGCAGTCCCCGTGCCCAAGAAGGTCTCTGATAGCGCTAGAGTTTCCAATTACAGACCCTTATGCCTTCTAAATGCTCTTTTCTAAATCGTAGAAGGAATGATCAAATTCAGATTTGATGGGCACATCGCTGAGCATGACCTAATCACTAAGAGAGTCCCTGTTAAAAAAAAGCAGACCACCTCCCGCCCAATAAAAGAAAAAAGGAATGATCGCTATGAAATCATACCTATCAGGCACTACGAATCAAATACTGCATGGATTTTCTGTGAAGTACTTAAGGGTATATTTGCCTTGACAATTGAGGTATCAAAGAACAAAAAGCCTAACACAGATTGCTCTTTAATTGCAAGAAGAATTTATATAAAAAAGTGGGTGTCTTGGGACGCCTTTACGACAATTCACAAAAGTCACTGTCAAGTCACTTTCAAGTCACTGTCAAGTCACTGTCCCCCAGTCTTACGTCCGTAAAAGAGCTTCGCTATAATAATTCCTTTTCAAAAATTCTTACTATTTTCTTCATTTTATCCCTTCTCCTTTTTTGTAAACCAACCTCACATCAAAGCCATCAATGCCTTCCACCATTTGAGTACAAATTCTCTGAAGTCTGTTAATATTTCCGACTGGCCCTCCGTTGATATCCTTTTTGGGCGACAGCCTACTCCATAATGTTTCTACATAACTCGTACATACATATATTCCCACTCGTATCTTTTTGGGGTTGCCTTTCGTGACAAAAGCAAATAAATTGCAGCAATATTTGCATAAAAATGCGGGCGCCTGAGTGCGAGTGACAATGAAATTTAAATATTTATGCTATACGCTTAATAATATTAGAGAGTTTGTTCAAAACTTTGGAAGCTAACCCTCCACCTTCTGCACGAAGGGAGAAAAAACTTATATTAAAACATATTTTGAGGATTTTTGTAGTGCGTGACGGCAGCAATTGTGGTGCTGCTGGATTTTGACAATGGAACATTTCAAGTATGAAATGAGCATATAAAAATACCAAAAAATTGAGTCATAACTTGAATGGTTGCATCTTCATTTAATGAGCTGAGGCTGCTGCAGCAGCTGCTGTTGCTGTTGCAATGAGAATAAATGTGAAAAGAAACATTGAGTGAAATTGAAAGCTAGAAAGAAAAAACAAACTGGGACACAAAAACAGCAGCAGCAGCAGCAACTAAGTGCATAGAAGTCAAAGCGTCAAAGCAATGAATCACCAGGAACAGGCGAGTCCTGCCCTCCACTTGGCCCACCAGCAAACAAATTCAACTTGAAGTGAACTCGACTTCGAGTTGACTTTTGACCGTCAAACGGCGAAAAGTGGAAAGTGAGCAAAGTGCATGCAAGCGAAAGTTGAGTGTAAGACGCGAACTGACCCCCCCTGATCCCCGCTCTTACTCCACAAGCGGGTGACCTAACCATTTTGTTAGTTTAGCAAAAGTTTCGAAAAGTATTTTACACCGTTGCCCTTTCCAGGCAGGCCAAACTGATAGTTGGCAGTTAATAAATGGCATCAACTTCTACAGTAGAGCAAAAGGAGGAACAAAAAATGCAAACGAAATGGGATCTGCATGTAGGGAATTTGATTGGATGGACTATTGTGGCTTGGCATATTTCTTCAATTAGTTTTTGGATTTTAATTGCCTAGAAAAAAGTGCTGCTTGTTAGCCGCACTTTTATGTGATTGATTTTACCTTTGCTTTTCTTGGAAAAAAGTGACGGTAAAAAACTTCACGCTCAGCAGCTGCTGTGGTCAGCATTTACCAGACCAGCCACTCTGACGTGACTTGCTTATGAATTGCTGCACTTTAACTCATCTCAGGTGAAAAGTTAAAAATTCTGCAGGAATTCTTCTACCCAGCCAGCAACGCCAATAATCGTCAAACTGGAAAAACGCTTGGCAACCAATGAAATTCAAATGCAAAGCGCACAAAATAAACGCTGCATAAGTTAAACTACTTTAATATGAATGCATATGAATAAAGACTGCAAATTGCCGGAACCGGAAACGGAGTCTTTAAAGCTTTTCACAGAACGTGAACTGGGTCAGATTTTGCTTACTAAGAGTTGGGTTTAAAAAAAAAACTAAATTATGTTTATTCCTTTTAACAAAAGTTATTGCAAATCAGCATTTTCAAGGTTGATAAGTGATTGACTGAGCCATCGCCGTGCAGACCAAACGGTAGGTTGATTATAAATTTGGGCATTTGCGTAACGGCAGATTATTGCTTATTGCACGCCAATTTAAAAAAAAATGCAAGCATTTCAGGAGGAGGAAGTTTTTCTTTCGGAAAGACTTGTTACTTTGATGGAAGATTAAGAAATAAGTATAAGGCTAAGCCCAGCCCATGCTGAGCTGGGGTTCATAACGACTTAATATTTAGTATTAGATATTCTGCTAAATTCAGTAGGCTAAAATTATTAATAATTTTGCTAAGTTGGAATGGATCACTTTTTTACTGCACTCGTATATTATGGTGTTAAGACACGACACTAATGAATCTAATAATAAATCATTAATACAACCTTTTCCGTTTTGTGTGAGCGAATCAAATATATTTCGACGATAGAAATGTGCATTTTAGTGGAAACAATTAGAGTAGGGGAAAAGGAATGACTTGTTTATGGACTCAACAAGTACGTGTCATATAGGCACCATTCTACGAACTAACCAAATTTCTACAAAAATATGTTAAAAGTAAATTTCTAAGATTAAATAAATTGTTAAATTTTTAACAATTATCATGCACCGATTCTGTACCTTTGAGAATGTTCTTCCCTAAAATGATATTTTGAGACGGTTTACTTATTTTAAAGGTTTTTGGTTCAAAATGCATAAATCCTACAGGTGTGTAGGGATAAGTTTCGGATCACCCAAAAGACCATTGAAACTAGGGATGCCGGAAATAATATCGATATATCGAAATATCGATATTTTTCTTTAAAAAGACGATACATCATTAACACATATTTTTCTGAGGCGACATATCGCATATCGAATATATTTTGGTGATATTTTTCGCTTTCCACAAAAAGTGAGGTGTGCTCCATGTTTAGCTCTACGTTTTATACATAAAAACATGTTTTTTATATATGTTAATCATCTTTCCTCAATCCCATTAATATAAATTCATGATTAAGTTTTCACAATAAGTTTTTGAATGAAACAAAAATCACATCTCGTGGCTGTTTTTAGACCTTTAAAGTAATCAAACTATCAAGTTTTAGCAAGCTTGAGGTCATGTTATACATAATACAGTTCTTTCAAGAACCTTTTTGTTCAATCTATAAAAAAATCAGTAGGCCAGTCTAACTTCTTCTGTGCCGAAGTTTTTATACCCTTGCAAATGCAGTTTTTGAAATGTAAGAATCTGATTGCGAACCTATTTGAAAGCATATTAAATTAGTAATCGGCGAGTTTAAGGACGCTCAGATTGAAAACAAAAAACAATTTTTTACAAAGACCCAATTTTTGACCGATCGGTCCTATGGCAACCATAAGAAATAGTCACTCGATGTCGATTAACTTTTTGAAATTAGTTTGAAATCGTTTAATATTAAACATCACCGACCTTAAGAACGATTTACTTGAAAACAAATGAGTTTTTTTCCTAAGACCCACCGACCGATCTATAGCTGCCACAGGAACTATCGGTCGAAAAAGAAGATCTAGTGAGAAAAACTTTTTTGTTTTCAATGGTTGCGTCTTTATACCTTCCAGTTGTGAGTATTATCAGTTTTCACATAACTTTGGGGAGTTTGGTCGAAATCGGATGTGTCGCTCAACGTAGAGGCGCCATCAAGCTGCAAGGGAAGTTAGTTTTCCTCTATTTTTATACCCTTGCAAAGGGTATTATAATTTTGCCCAGAAGTTTGCAACGCATAGAAATATTCATTTCCGACCCCATAAACTATATATATTCTTGATCAGGGCGATGAGCTGAGTCGATTGAGCTTTGTCCGTCCGTCTGTCTGTCTGTCTGTCTGTCCGTCTGTCTGTCCGTCTGTCTGTCCGTCTGTCTGTCCGTCTGTCCGTCTGTTTCTACGCAAACTAGTCTCTCAGTTTTAAAGCTATCGAGCTGAAATTTTGCACAGAGTCTTCTTTTTACTGCACGCTGCTAATATGTCGGAACCAACCGGATCGGATGACTATATCTTATAGCTGCCATAGGAACCATCGGTCAAAAAACGGGTCTTAGTGAGAAAAACTTTTTTGTTTTCAATGCTAGCGTCATAAAACTCGGCCATAATTAATATTATATGCTTTTAAACAGATTTGCAAATTTTGGTCAAAGTCGAATGACTATAACATATAGCTGCCATAGGACCGATCGGTCGGAAAATGAGTCTTAGTGAAAAAAACTTTTTTGTTTTCAATGCTAGCGTCATAAAACTCGGCTATTGTTAATATTATATGCTTTCAAACAGATTTGCAAGTTTTGGTCAAGATCGGATGACTATAACATATAGCTGCCATAGGACGGATCGGTCGGAAAATGGGTCTTAGTGAAAAAAACTTTTTTGTTTGCAATGCTAGCGTCATAAAACTCGGCCATAATTAATATTATATGCTTTCAAACAGATTTGCAAATTTTGGTCAAAGTCGGATGACTATATCTTATAGCTGCCATAGGACCGATCGGTCGGAAAATGGGTCTTAGTGAAAAAAACTTTTTGTTTTCAAGTAAATCGTTCTTTAAGTCGGTGATTCTAAATATTAAACGCTTTCAAACTAATTTGAAAAAGTTGATCGACATCGGGTGACTATATCTTATGGTTGCCATAGGACCGATCGGTCGAAAATAGTTCTTAGTAAGAAATTTTTTTTGTTTTGAATGTTAGCGTCTTTAAACTCACTGATTACTAATTCTGTATGCTTTCAAATATATTCGCGAAATTTGGTCGAAATCGGATGACTATATCAAGAGGCTGCCATAGGACCGATCGGTCGGAAAATGAGTCCTAGTGAGATTAACTTTTTTGTTTTAAATTTTATCGTTCTTAAACTCGGCGATTTTTATATTTTGATATGTTTTCAAAAAGATTCGCGAATTTGGTCGAAATCAGATGATTATCTGTCGGAAAATGGGTTATAGTTAAAATTTTTTTAGATTTTTATGTAAGCGTTCTTAAACTCTGACATTTCTAAAACAGCATTTGCAAGGGTATAAAAACTTCGGCACAGACGAAGTTAGCTTGGCCTTCTCGTTATACTCTGTACCGAAAGTACATACATGGAGTATATTAAATTTGCGCAAAAGTATGTAACAGGGAGAAGGAGTCGTTTCCGACCCTATAAAGTATATATATTCTTGATCAGCATCAACAGCCGAGTCGATTTAGCCATGTCCATCTGTCCGTCCGTCCGTATGAACGAAGAGATCACAGAGATGGTAAGAGATAGAGGTTTGACATGTATGGGACATATATTTCTTATACTTGCAGGCAGATCAAGTTTATTTTCAATTTTTAACACGCACCCTCCCGCCCCCGCAATTTGGAAAAAACGTGTATCTCCACAGTTTTGATGATATTTAGTTTGTACCTTCTAGAGATATCTAGTAATCAAAATTATTTATCGATTTGCTGAAGGAATGATAAAGATCGGATGAACGATTCTCAAGTTATGAGCAAAAAACGGCCAGTTAACAAAACTTTTTTCAAAACTTATATTTTTTTTTTTTTAAATCATTGATTATACAACAAATATTAGCTTAGGGAATGCTGAGACCTACATTCTTCCATCGAAAAAAATATCGATAAAGAAATGTTCTAAATATCCGGCAAACCTAATTGAAACTGTGTATATCGAAAAAGCCTCTAGCAGCGGTTCTAACTGCAATATCGTTTTACGATTGCAATTTTAGTTTTATATATCTGTGATCTTTTAGCTATTGACTTGACTTGATAAATTTAAGAAGACAGAAGTATTCTCTAAAAAAGATACACAGAGTATATTGGGCTTGTGCAAAAGTATATAACAGACAGATGGCAGCATCAACAGTCGAGTCGAGTCCGTCGGGCCGTCTGTCTGTCCGTTACAGATCTCAAAGATGCTAAGAGATGGAGGTTCGACTTGTATGGAACAAAGACTCTCTATACTTGCAGGCAGATCAGGATTATTTGTAATATTTGCACCGCCCCTGGCGGTGGAAAAAAGTCCGCACCATCTAGCAATCTTTCTTTTATTTCTAAACTTCTCATCCCTTATCTTCTAACTTAACTAACACATGTTTGTAAAGCATATGCGTGTGTATAAATGATCTGCGTTGGTCGCAAGGGTGGTTTTTCACACAATACATGTCAAGTGTTTTTCACCGGATGACGTCTTCAAGTGGTGTCTCGGCTGGGCTGATCCTTGTCACTGCCGCTATTAATATTTAATGCTAACACAAAAGGTGGCGTGTTTATGACATAGGCGACATAGGCTAAATATTTAAATATGAGATTTACACTACGTGTGGGCCGAGTTAAATATCATGTTCAAGTTTGAAAACCGAGCATAGTCTTTCGCAGATACAGAGTATATTACAGTATATTACAGTACAGGCTTGACCGACTTTCTCACTTGTTTGATAAATATTTACCTAGTTTCCATTATTCATCATAGAACGAGAAGGCCAAGCTAACTTCGTCTGTGCCGAAGTTTTTATACCCTTGCAAATGCTGTTTTTGAAATGTCAGAGTTTAAGAACGCTTACATAAAAATCAACAAATTTTCTAACTAAAGCCCATTTTCCGATAGATAAACATCTGATTTCGACCAAATTTCGCGAATTTTTTTAAAAACATCAAAATAAAAAAAATCGCCGAGTTTAAGAACGATAAAATTTAAAACAAAAAAGTTATTCTCACTAAGACTGATTTTCCGACCGTTCGGTCCTATGGCAGCCTTTAGATATAGTCATCCGATTTCGACCAAATTTTGCGAATATATTTGAAAGCAAACAGAATTAGTAATCAATGAGTTTAAAGACGCTATCATTAAACACAAAAAAAATTTCTTACTAAAAACTATTTTCGACCGATCGGTCCTATGGCAACCATAAGATATAGTAACCCGACGTCGATCAACTTTTTCAAATTAGTTTGAAAGCGTGTAATATTAAGAATCACAGACCTTAAGAACGATTTACTTGAAAACAAAAAAGGGTTTTTTCCCTAAGACCCATTTTCCGACCGAACGGTCCTATGGCAGCTATAAGATATGGTCATCCAATTTTGACCAAAGTTTGGAAATCTGTTTGAAAGCATATAATTTTAATTTTGGACGAGTTTAGGGACATAGACATTGAAAACAAAAGAGTAAGACCCATTTTCCGACCGATGGTTCCTATGACAGCTATAAGATATAGTCATCCGATCTTGACCAAAATTTGCAAATCTGTTTGAAAGCATATAATATTTATAATGGCTGAGTTTGGGGACGTTAACATTGAAAACAAAATAGGGTTTTCTCACTAAGACCCATTTTTCGACCGATAGTTCCTATGGCAGCTATAAGATATAGTCATCCGATCCGGTCGGTTCCGACATATTAACAACGAGCAGTAAAAAGAAGAGACTGTGGGAAATTTTAGCTTGATAACTTTAAAACTGAGAGACTACTATGCGTAGAAACAGACAGACAGACGGACGGACAAAGCTCAATCGACTCAGCTCGTCGCCCCGATCAAGAATATATATAGTTTATGGGGTCGGAAATGAATATTTCTATGCGTTGCAAACTTCTGGGCAAAATTATAATACTCTTTGCAGGGGTATAAAAAGATG
>JBAMBO010002198.1:0-57286 GCA_037044535.1 Lordiphosa magnipectinata | reverse complement strand
AATTGAGTTTAATACTTCAAGTAATTAACAAATTAATATATTTCATCAAAAACATAATATTTTACTTTCATTAGATGGGTTTTATATTAACGTACTTATAGAAAGGAACTTCATTTTCTCAGTTTTTTTATATAAAGATATTAACCAGAACAAAAATTGAGATTAATACTTAAAGTAATTAACAAATTTACACCATAAGTGTAATCAAAACATTTAAACTAACTATCATAAAATTGTTTGTAGAAGCGGGGAAATAGGTTTTTTTTTAATTAAGTCATTGATGTCGTTTCTTTTATTTATTTGTAAACCTGGTTTGGTTGAAAAATCTTTGGTTAAAGTAATTGTTGCTGCTTGTTTCTTTTTTTTAATAACAGTAATCTCCAAAAATTGATCATCAGTGTATGCGGATTTAACAAATACTGAATTTGGTGATTCGCGTTGAACTTTTAGTACTTTTACTTGTGAAAGTTTTAACTCCGTCATATTATTGGTCCGATGTCGTTTGACAATTTGACAATAAATTTAAAAAATCCTCAAAAGTGAGTTCTTTTACAGTAAAAGGATCTCCTGTTCTCTTTGTTGGTCGAATTATGACATCTTATACGGAATCGTCACAGTCTTCTGAAAATGATGATGACGTGGATGAATCAGAAGATTTTGATATTGGCAATGAAGAGCTGCCACTCTTTTCGTTTCCCATTTTTAACCAATCTGCAAAAGATTTAAGTTTTACTATTGTTACCGTTCTTCTTAATGCTAAGCAGTAAAAATTTTCATCAACAATAGTGACACATTTTTAGTTATAAAGGCAAACAATCTTTACATAATAACGTCTGCAGCACAACTGAGATGTGTCGCTCTTGTGAGTAAAAAACACTGGAACATGTGAAACTGATAAGAATATTTCTGCATCATTAACGATGTCAGAAATCGATCAGGCTCGGATTTTCTCTAACCAAGTACGAGAAGGATTGATTTGATCCTTGTCTTGATCCCGACTTTTGCTCACACTGGATTGATTTTATCTTGTTATTCGAGCTCGATTTGATCCCTCAGTCGGATTTAATCAAGTAGGTCCAATATTGATTTGAACTCGATATTCGTACTTGATTTCGAACTACATCCAATCCGAAAAATTTTTGTTTTTAGTTATTTTTAGTATTTATTGAATCTTCTCTTAATGAAACTAACAACTTAATCTACAATCTACTATTGTACAACCATCCCCTATTGGAGCTAGTTTATGTTCTGCGGCCCTTTAACTCAGTCGCTGGGTTGGTAGGTCTTTTCTTCGGACGCGAGAATGCGTTGCTTGCAGGGTGAGAGATTGTGCAAGTTCATTAGGGTGGGCTAGAAGCTTTTTAGAATATTTGCGCTTTAGTTGCTGTATTTCAGTTTCGACCAATCTGATCCTCAGGTCGTTGTGGATACACTCGTTGCGAATGTAGCATGGCACTCCAGTGAGTGTTCTAAGAATTCTTGATTGTGATCTTTGAAGGATGTCCACAATGCTCGCACAGGCATTTCCCCATAGCTGTGAGCCATAAGTCCAGACAGGCTTTATGATGCTTTTGTACAGTAAGACTTTATATTCCAGTTTTAGATCCGAAAATCCGAAAAATGATTGCATTAAAAATGACATGAGATTGACTTTAGCCCGGTGTTTAAACTCATTTTGACCCCAAAAAAGCAACCCACAAGAACTCCATGCTACTTTTTTAACGACCCTTTTTGATTATCAATCCAGCAAGTTCTAGCCGGCTCGAGGTCATTAGTTTGCATACAGCTGTAAAAACTGGACACAAGCAATATAACAATGGAGGCTGGTCGCTATTGAAGTCTCTTCAATAGATTTGACCCATCAACTGCAATTCAGCAGCTACCTTCTCATGCTGGAAGTGCTATAACTGGTAGCGGGAATTCCAAGGCAACGGTAAGCGCAAAAAACCCACACCACCAATAACTGCTGTGCTGACAGAAAAATTTGTATATCAGCCTTGCTCCCATTTTCGCTTTCGTACAAATTTTGCGATTTAGAGTAGAAATTTGGTACAAAAACCGGTTTGAAATCGTAAAAGTTTTGCGAAAGCGAAAATGGGAGCATGGCTGTATGTGTGTGTAACCATTTAGCCCAGAGAGAGCTTTTCACTCTCAGTTTCGAACTTGCTTTCGCTTTGACAGTGGAATTCCGTATTTACTTCAATCTCGCGTTAGGGTCATTTGATTTTCAAGAAGGATCCGTATTTGAAGTGGGCGTTTTCGGATTGATGCAATCCTTTCGTGCTTGATTCAAGTGAATCTAGTACGACTCGTACTTGAAATTTCAATCCGAAGTTCAAGATCAAATCAATTTTTTTGCGTTACAAACATCTGGACAATTTTAAAAGGGTAAAACTAGTGGCTACCATCAAAACTCAAAAGACTAGAAAAGCATTGTTTTCATTTCGCTTTCTCATCGGCATAGATTTTGCAATTCTGTCAGCAGTTCACCAATCTGACTTGTTATGAAAAAGTGTAGCACATCTATGTGGGCATCAGCAAATGCACTGAAATGAACACACATTAGTCGGTTGGCACTTCATAATCACATTGATAGCCTCTTACCCATTAATAGAACAAAAAAAAAACAATGATAAAAGTTTGCTCAAAAAACTTTTGCTACTTACTTTTACAGTTATTATTGAAAGCTGCAAAAACTTTGGCTTATTTCATTACGCCCAAAACTTTTCATTACGAGCAAACGACAGAGAGAGAGAGAGAGCATAAGAGAGATCCATCCATTCTCTCTTATCAATGCGCAAAGTTTTGTTAAGGCAACAAAGTGAGGAAAAACTTGAACCAAAAACTATAACCGACATATCATGTGACCCTCTCAAAAAAAAAGCCATTTGAAACGTCAAGCAAATTGAATTGAGGCCCAGTAATGGCCCTGATAATTGGCCCAAATGGTATGCTGGGTGGGGGTGGTTGGCGACTGTCATATGGCACACATGTCCGACTGTCTGTCAATTGAATTGCGTTTGACGTGTGAGCTTTTAAGGTTTTTTATTACATTTATGGCAGTTGAGTGCTCGACTCGGTTCCAACCCATATCAAATATGAAAATGGATTTGTTTGATTAATAGAACAATAACAATAATAATAATAATATGCGTGTCCCTTCTTATCAAACAGGCACTTATTAATTGCCCACTAATTGCCGCCAGTCACGCAACGCCATTCATATATCCACTGGGTATATACTTTTAGTTATATATTTTTATACAGCGAGAAAAAAAAATGCAAATTAATTTGCACCACAAACTTCAGGCAACACAAACATTTTCACACCATAACCAAATTAAAAGTTCTGCCAACTAAAAAACAATTTGTAAGCCAAAGTTGCTGCCACACAGTCAACACAACGCAAAAGGAGTCAGTGCGAGTTGGATGGGAGGGAGCTAGAGAAATGGAGTTGTTCCCGTGGGGCATTTTGTTGTTGTTGCTTATCTAATCAGCGCAGTTGGCTGACTTTTTTTATAGATTTTTTTTTATATTTTTATTTGAAATTTCATTTTTCAAATAGAATCAAAGAGCAAACCAATTGAATTTTCATCTACCATAATTTTATAGGCAGCAGCAAGTGGCAAGAAGAAGATTTTAAAGAGAAATAAATAGACTGCCAACTTCTGGCAAAAAGAAAAGGAATAAGCTGCCAACTTGGGGTAAATAAAAGAATGCTCAAAATTTATTCTTGAACAAATGTGCATTACTTTTAAGGGCTGCAGGACTGACAACATGCTATTCATATAATCTTGACAGAACTACCAACTTGGAGCAAACAAAAAAAACTGCCAACTTTTGGCAAATAAAATTATGTTAATGCTTGGTACGGAGATTTTTGCGCAAAATGTGCTATGTTAGTTGTTTTGTTTTCAAATCAAAATTGTAGGGAAAATTTTGACTAATTAACAGCAAATAGTTGTTTACCTCCAATGCTGCAATAGTTGCTACAATAGCTTTATGTGATTTGCAAGAAGTAGGTTCGACAGTGTTAGGACCCTTTATTGCAGGGGCAGATGTAAAACGTTAATAAATCGGAAATAAATAAATGGTTTGTAGATTCATCGTGGGCGCCTGCTACGCCCCCTAATACTGAAGTATTTTAATCGCAAAACGAAGAAGTGAAGCTTACATTGTTTTTGTAATCAAATTTAATTATCTTTCAAATCTTCATGATAATCTAAGCTCAATTTAAAGTTAAGCAAATTTTCGCTATTTTGTGAAACTTTCTATCTTCACCATCTATCTATTCGCCCGTGTAATCTGAAATCAACCGAAAATTTAGTATTTTTTGTAATTTTTTAGAACTTTTCATGATTACCATCCGTCTATTTAACTGTATTCATTAATCAATCAATTGACCGTTTTATCTACACCTCCTATTTACCCGTCTACTTACCCGTCTATTTACCCTTCTTTATGACTATCTTAACTCATTATAAAATTTTGCAAATTTCGATTTTTTTCGGACCATTCTATGTACACCTTCTATTTACACGTCGACAATTGCCAATAATTAAATCTTCACGACAATCTAAGCTCATAATAAAATTTTGTTAATTTCGCGGATTTTTTGACCATCATACATCAAGTACACCTCCTATTTCCGTTTTTTTGACAATCTAAACTCATATATGAATTTTGCAAATTTTGACATTTTTTTAACCCTTCGATTTACCCGAATATATAATATATCCATCTTCATGACAATCTAAACTTAATACAAAATTTTGAAAATTTTTGCGATTTTTTTTGGGCCGATTGGCTTTTTGAAAGTTTTTAATGGATATTCTGTTATTCAGGGCGAAAACAAATCCAACATATCAAAGATCTTAAAAATCCGTCTAGCCGTTCATGAGATATAAAAACACGACTTTGTTGTTGCGATGTCCAGGCACCCATATAAGGTGAATACTGCAATGTCGTGCGACCGCATTCAGAGATAAGTGACATTCTGTTAGTGTTAGATTCATTAAGCGGAACATTAATTCTGCGAACAAACAATATGTGAAGTGGGGAGAAATCGTGAAAAATATGTACTGATTTTAATTATCTCTGATCTGTTGGATTCGTCGTCGCCCCGAATAGCAGAATAACTATTAATAACTTTTATTTGAATGGTTCAAAGAGCCCAAAATTTGCCAATTTTTCATTTATAATATGTTTACAATATTAAGAAGATTGGATAAATATCAATTGTAGACGGGCAAATGGGAAATTAAAGTCAATCGGTCTAAAGAAAATCGGGAAAATTTTCACAATTTCATAATATGTTTAGATTAACGTGAAGATTTAATAGTTGACAATTGTCGATCGGCAAATAGAAGATGTAGGCCAATCGCTCCAAAAATTTTATAATAAGTTTAGATTATCGTGAAGATTTCATTGTTGGCAATTGCCGACGGGTAAATATGAGGTGTAGGCTCATCGGTCAAAAAAAATGGTGAAAATTTGCAAAATTGTATAATATGATAAGATAGATAGTAAAAGTTGCTTAATTTTATAATGAGTTTAAATTATCATAAAGATTTGATGGATGGCGATTGTAAAGAAAGCTGCGCTTCTTAGTTTTGTGTTTAAAACACTAATGGGAGCGTAGCAAAGCACGCCGGGCACCAGCTATTTTGTTATAAAATAGTCCAAAAAATGATTAATTATAGTAAAATGGTGGCATATACAAACTGTTAGAGCGGATTCCCTACCAAAATGGTAGGGAACCAAAAAAGACCAATTTCTTCTTCTATATGAAGTATTCTTCTTCTTTGGTCCGATATTAATATCTGAACCGCTCAACGGTCTTGGCACCTGGGATAAGTAATCGCCAATCCTTTCTGTTTTGCACGAGGATCGGTCGCAAAACTAGTTTTAGTAAGAAAACCTTTTTTCTTTTTCATAATTCCACCTATCTTGATAAAACCGGACAACTGGAGAGGATGGTCCATCTAGTATTTGGAATTTGAACTATTCATAATTTGACTTTAAAAACTTCAAATGCCATTCGGAAAGCGACTAATATTTAGTAAAAACTTTGAAATTTACGAAATGGGTCGCTATTCGCTTGAAGAAAGTTGGGAAATATTGAAAACATGTATCCAAAGTGGTGAGTCCTCGACTCAAACTGTGCGAAATTTGAAAAAAAAAACATTTAACAAAAAAAGTGTTCCGAAAACTCAATTTGTGGATCAATTCGTGAAGCGAGTTCGTGAAACTGGAATGTTGGTGGATAAACCAACCCGTGTACGTACTCGTCCGGAGCGCTCGACCGAAAACATTGCTGCGGTTGCTGAAAATGTGCTTGAACAACCATCGACGTCAACTCGCCATCGATCTCAACATTTGGACATTTCCCGCACTTCTTTGATGCGAATTTTGCATAAAGACCTTGCCATGAAGCCATTCAAAGTTCAATTTGTGCACCAGCTAAAGCCAATTGACCATCCGAATCGTTTACAGTTCGCAAATGGGGCGGAAGATCGTTTGGCCGAAGATGGTGATTTTGACCGAAAAATCATCTTTTCGGGTGAAGCACATTTCCACATCGGTGGTTATGTTAATAAACAAAATTGTCGCATCTGGGGCACAGAAAATCCGCATATCGTCGTCTTTGGGGAGCCGTTGTTTTTTATAGCAACATTAAATTCCAATTTTTAAATGGACCACCCTGTACAACTCTCAAAGTGGAATTAAGTTGTGCTCCAGCGATCATTTATCATGAAGAAAAGTTTAAAGCAACGTATCTAGATAGATGGCAACCCTAATGGCGGCATCATCCCTAAAAGTGGTGAATATTAATTTGTCAGCGTTTACTTATTGACAAGAAACCCCTTTTAAACCTCATTGGTACTTTAAATTGGCACTTAAATGTGTATTCTGAATAGATGGCAACCCTAATTTTGGTCTCCCCCCGCAATGCAGGTTTCTCAGTGGCTGACAGCAATGCTTTGGGTTATTTCACATCCACTTCTTCTTGGTAAGACAAAATTATAGCAGCTTCCTCTCCAAGATGAAAAGCAGTGAGTGCTTTTAGAGGTATTCATAAATGCTGCTGAGCTGTTGCTGCCTTGTTTTTTCTTTTCAAAGTCAAAGTCTTGAAGAAATTATAAGTTTTTTAAAAGTAACCACCAAGATGTGTATATATTGATGTCTTAGTGTTAAGGTATCGTAATCGAAAAATGGTCACACTGTGCATAGAGAATCTACGATGACGAGATGGAGAGTAGAAGGCAGTAGTAAGCAGACGCTGTGAATAAAATAACAGACAAACAGGCAGATAAAAACCCGTATCGACAAACCGTGAAGAGACAAACCCGTATAGAAACATTGTGAATAGTAAACCGTGTAAATATAAACCAAAAAACCCTCGCTTACATTTTCTTTGATAGATTTTTTTAACTCGAAATTATTCCAATTTTCCCCTCATCCTTTGGCAAATGCTTCACTTTTTTCTATTCTCTCCAAAATTCACGAGGTTTTGAAAAAACTTACCCCAAACTTAAGACCATAGACTATTACAGTTGATAGTTGACAATAGCAAAATTGCCTCTAAACCTCCTGCGCTTAAGCTCTACGCTCATTCACCCTTCTCCCCTCACTTTGTGCAAAATCCATAAAACCCTAATAATTGTCTTTGGGCATTATGTTTATGTTTATTATTGTTGTCGTTGTTGTTGTTGTTTTCATTACTAATTGTTAAATGATAAGAAAAGACAACGCAGCGTTGAGGATGAACCCTTTTATTTTTTGTTTTGTGTTTTGCTGGTTTTGGTTGCTGGCTGCCATTTAACGTCGTTTACATGACACTTGAGGCTTAACCCTTTTGGGCCACAAAAACAGCTTGGGCTAAATGTGTTAAACCATTAAATGAAATTGAAATTCTTGCCAAGTTTACTTGATTATACTGTCACCAATAATTAAATGTGGCAACAAGTTGCCACAAGGCGAAGAAACCGTAGGCAGGAGCCAATGTTTTAAACTGTTTAAACGGCTTGGCAGCCCGCTGGCTTTGTGATAAATTGTACTCATTAAAATATTTTAATTTACTTGCCAAAAGCGCGAGAGTCTCGACAGGAGTGGAGGGAGGGGCGGGTGGGTGGGTGAAGGGCGAAGGATGGCTAAATGTGACATTTAATGAATGCCGAACACATTTTTGGGAGGAGCGTGAAAAGTTGATGTTGTTTTGTTTCCGTGCTTTGTTTTCTGTTTATTTTCGTAGATGAGTTGGCAGGCCTTAATTATGTTAATTACCCGCAAAATGTTATCAAGGCAATTAAGCGTTTCAATGATACAAATTGAAAGCGTTGAATGTTATCGATAAATTGAAATGGCAGCTAAAAGCTGGTCCAAATTTCAAAAATTCTGGAAATGGAAAAATGTTCACACGGATTCTAAAAATTTGACACGAAAATTCTGCTTAGATTATTTGATTAAAAATATAATTATTTAGTTTAAAAAAATTTAAATAAAAATTTGATTTATTTTTTAATTTAAAAATTAATTATAATTTGCCACAAGCTGGCAGAGCTCGTAAGTATAAAATTGAAGCAGAACTAATTAAAGTTGCCATTGCTATTATTTTCATAAAATTTTTGGCCACAAGCTGGCAGTTTTGTGAAAATTATATGAATAAAAAGGGCATTATTATTACATTTTTAGTTTTAACAAGTTGGCAGTCCTTAAAAAAATAAAAGTATGGCAAATTATTTATTATTGTTTGTTAATTTAATAAATAAATTATGATCTCAGTTTTATTTGTCACAAGTTGGCAGTCCTCATTAGCATAAAATTGGAGCAGATCTGTATAAAGCTTCAATTGCTATTGTTTCAGTTTTCCTTTTGCCACAAGTTGGTAGTTCTCCAAAGGCTAAAAGTAAGGCAGATTTTTGTGATTTATTAATTTAAAAAGTAAATAGAGGAAAGCTAACTTCGGCTCGGCCGAACTTTATATACCCTTGTAGACTATCATATGAATGTCAGTTTGCTATAAGATATATTCATCCGATTTTGATAAAACTCGCCAAAATTGTGTTGAAGCAGATTATATTCATAACTGGTAAGTACTAAGACGCTTACATTGAAAACAAAAAAGTTTTTCTCACTAGAACTACTTTTTCGACCGATCGTTTCTATGGCAATCATATGTTATAGTTAGACATCAGATTTTACATATTTGCATATTTTGAACCGCATGTCCGATTTAGTTGCTGATTGCACACATCTTATTTTTATTGAAAAACGATCTAAGTCCGCTAAAAATCATTTTGCATAAATTGCATATTTGCATAAAAAAATATGCAAAATATGTAAAAAACCTATTTTTTTATGAAATTACGTATTTCAGATACATTATAATCCTAATAGGCCAGGGTTAATGTGTTCTTTTTGTGATTCTGTGCTCACCATATTCTGATTTTTTTGCAAGTCCGTTTCACTTTGAAAATCAACTTCATCAATTCATCTTTTAATTAATTAAAATGCCGAAAATAAGCGATAAAAAAACATGTTTGATTCAAAAATGGCTAAAATAATTGGAATCAAACTGTTTTGAAATACAGGAAGACAACGTTGTCTGTCGGGGATATAACTCTCTATTTTCTCTGTAACTGGTATCTATTGTCTCCATACATAAATGAAACCAACAACAGTCGCAAAGGGATAAGAGTTACGCTCTCAAATGTTCTTACGACATTTCTGTTATTGTTGTTTCCGCATGGGTTTTTTGTTCTACACACATACCTTATTTGAGTGAATGTGTGTCGTTTACTCTCTCTCTCGCGCTCTAAGCAAAAGCGCCTAGTTAAAAATGTTGGCTGAGCACCATACCTGAGATAGTTGTATGATTTGTGTGAGTGTGCATGCTGCAGGTGGGTTGTTTGTTTCCGGGTGTGTGGAGTGGGATGAAGAAGGGGTGGGGCGGGAAAGAGGGGGAATGGGTGGTGAAGAGGGGCTGAAGAGTGGACGAAGAGAGTGAAGATGGGGGAACAGTGGGCTTAGACTGAGGAACAGTGGAAGAGGGGGAAAGAGTGGAGGGTGCGAGGGAAGAGGGGGTGGGGAAAAAGAGGGAAACCAAATTTGAATTGAATATTAATTGAAGAATGGCTGCCATGAGGTCAAGTTGCCTCAACAAGGTGTAGAAGTTTTATAAAAAAATATTTTCGCTTTAAATTTCGGAATTTCTGTGAAATGCACAATCCTCATATATTTACTAGAAATGGGAGCGGTACGGAAATATCCCTAGACCCAAAGTTCACAATGTAGTTGTGCGGGAGAGGTACATATATTCTCAGCATCCACATGACTGGAACGGATTAATATATAATTCTGGAGTTTCCGAGCGCCTATAAAATTTGCTGCGCAATTTCGTAAATAGTCAAATGAAAATTTGACAAATTTCGCGGTTTTTGGTCTAAGCCTCTAATATACGCGTCTTCAATTGCCATCTATCCAACCTTCATAGTTATCTAAGGTCGTTTGAAAATTTTGCAAATTTCTCGAGTTCCTTGACCATTTGATCTACTCCTCCTATTTACCCGCCGGTTTACCCTTCTTTATGATAATCTAAATTCAAATGAGAATTTTTGAAATTTCGCGATTTTTCTGACTATTTGTTCCACATCTTTATTTACCCGTGTACTCTAGCCGTCCATAAAATCTTCATAAAAATCGGAAATTAATGAACAATTTAGAAATTTCCCAATAGTTTGGAACTTTCAAGGCACACCTTTCAGTTGCTCGGTCTACAACTCCCATTTAACCGTCTATATATGCCATCTACATCTTTTGTGGCCTTCCACGAGTTTCCTGTCTTGGTTTTCTTTCTAATGCATTTTTAACAAAATTATGAGACCTGTTCATTAATTTGGCGATGGCTCGTAAAGATTTGCCTTCTTTTCTCAGACTAAGAACCAATCGACCTTCTTCTTTAGTACAATGAGAATTTCGACCCATTTTATGTGGGTGGTGTTAACTGGCCGTTTTTGCCCATAACTTGAGTATCGTTCATCCGATCTTTATCATTCCTTCAGCAAATCGATAAATAATTTTGTTTACAAGGTACGAACGATCTATCTCCAAAACTGTAGGAGATATGAAGTTTTTTCCAAATTGCGGGGGCGGGAGGGGGCGTGGCAAAAATTGAAAATAAACTTGATCTGCCTGCAAGTATAAGAAATATATGTCCCATACATGTCAAACCTCTATCTCTTACCATCTCTGAGATCTCTTCGTTCATACGGACAGACAGACGGACAGACGGACAGACAGACAGACGGACAGACGGACATGGCTATATCGACTCGGCTGTTGATGCTGATCAAGAATACATATACTTTATAGGTTCGGAATCGATTCCTTCTCCCTGTTACATACTTTTGCACAAACTTAATATACTCTATGTACCTTCGGTACAGAGTATAATAATTATTTAATTCTCTGTATTGACAGGAGCTATACTTAATTTACCTTTAGTTACCAAAAGATCACTGATTACAAAATTATTCACTTGATACTTGTGAGAAACGGAGACTGTACCTATTATTATGATCAGGCGAAATGTGTGGTGGACTCGCAATTTATAGAAAAGCTTTGATATACGGGGCAGCCCCTCTTTCAACTCTTTGTCACAGTGTGGCCAGACATTGACAACAACAAAAAACCAAAAATTATAAAGTTGTCAACACTAAAAGTACGAAAAACCCATCTATAATTAAAAAATTCCGGTGTGTACCTATTAATATGATCAGGTGTGTATATATTTTTAATAATAATCTAAACAGAATTTTTGCAAATTTCTCAATTTTTATACATTTTTTATACAATTACATATTTTACATATTTATTGCATATTTGTTTACATATTTTGCATATGTAAATTATGCAAAATTTGCATATATTGAATTTGCAGTTTCCAATGGAAGTGGGCTATTTAATTAGTATAAATTCAAATTTTCACCTCAATCAACCTTCATTTAAAAAAGTGCATAAAATCCGATGTCTAGTTATAGTCATCCGATATGGATCAAACTTAGCAGAATTTGATAAATATTAAGTTTGTGAGCGATAGCATTGAAAACCAAAAAGGTTGTTCTTACTAAGACTTTTTTTCAGACCGTTCTGTATATGGCAGCTACAATATATACCAAATGCCAACATTTCTGAAAGCGAAAATTTTAAAAACCTGACCACCAAGCGGAGTTTATGGGCATATCGAGTGAGTGGTTGGAGATGCTAAGGGATCATCGTAATATGCTTCGGGAGGTAGCAGCGAGTCAAGCTAATTTCTACTTCAATCTAATTGGATTGTCATGATCAGCAGCTCCAGTTCGAACTCTGCAATCAACGCATTCTTGACAAGATCTGCTTTAAGCTGCCGAATTAAAAGTTGCTTTTTTTGAGCAACAGTTAGAATAACCACTAATTGTTCTTCAAAATTTTTTTTATAATTTTTTTTTAGCAATTTGTACGGCAACTAACTTAGATGTGTTCAGTGTGATTAGGCTATTAACGACCAACCCGACTTGGATCATTTAAGTCTTTTAGAAAAAAAGAACAATTTTTTGGCTTGACTGGAAATCGTACCCTGGCCTTCTGCACTTGACGAACAACGTATGGAATGTTAGCGCATTGAGCTATCGCACACATTTTTGTAGCTTCACGTCTAGAGAGCTACTTATACTTTTTTGAGTGGTGGTTAAGCTGAGTTGAATTGTGCTCATTCAAGCACTTTTAGAGCATTTGTGCTTTAAATTTTTGATAAAGTTTTGTTGTTTGTTGTGAGTTGAAGGCAACTTGTTTTCTGAACAGGTATTTTTCCTCTGTGCAGTAATTGTGATGGTCCCAAAAAAGGCAAAGGACACTGATTCCACATCTGATGTCTACATTCTTCAAACTATTCAAGAGAATATTCATGACTTCATCCAAATTTGGTGCAGTCCTGAAAACTTTTAAAATTTCAGAGGGTTCGAACCCGTTGCCAAATCTTAATTTCGGTTCTCGAACGGGTTTATTTACTTATCGAACCTAAAGTTTTGTTTTAAAGTTTGGTTCATGGTCTCTAAGTTTGCTGATACATACTTTGGTTAAACCATGAGATATTTTTTTGTTGAGAAGAAAGCGTTAAAAACTTTAAACCATATTGTGACAGACTTATAATTTGTGGGAAAACTGACTAAGGGGGTCCTTTGAACCGAAACTATTTCCAAGCAGAGGGGATCCGGCTTAATGGTGGCGGAAGTTTTGGAAATAGCGTCTTCAAAATACTCATGTATGCAGATGACATGGTTCTTGCTCCAGGAGATGATAAACGAAGTACAAGAATATTGTCAGGAATGGGGACTGGTGATTAACACGGAAAAATTCAAAGTGATGGTAGTCCGAAATGAAAAAGGAAGGATGGCAAGAAATGACAGCTGGACACTCGGTAAAATTCAACTGGAATCGGTAACAATGTACAAGTATTTAGGAGTAATATTGACCCCAAATATGTCCTTTAAAAGGCACATTAAAGTTAAACTTGGAGAGTCCAGAAGAGCATTAAATAGCACGTGGAAAGCTCTTATGGTTCCAAGCTCTAAAAATGCTCCAAAATGTTCCAAGCAACTTCCAGATCATATATGTGCTATGCTGCGAACGTTTGGGGATGGAAAGCGCTTGAAGATGTGGATAAACTGCTAAGGTTTTTTGAAAAAAAATTTTCTTTCTCCCAAATAGTACTCCAATCTATGCCATTCACTTGGAAACAGGACTACCGGAATGGTTTGAATACACGATGCAGACCCACTTTAACTATGGGAGGTACCCAAAAATAGTAGCAGTTGCATTGATAGAGTTGACTTGGCAATTTTTCCAAACATGGGTGGACCTAGCCGTTCCAATCCCTCCACTTGGAAGGACGATCAGTCGAAACGGCGTACGTTCAACGCGCTCGTTCAACCGAAACTCGGAACACGTACAAGATTCTTGACTATAAGTTGGGAGACAATACGATATCTTAACCATATCTAATATTTTCAGAGCTAGAACTGAGATACTGTCCCTTAACTACTTCCTATATGGTCCAGGTAGACGCGAGGGTAATGAGCTGTGCAGTCTCTGTAATATGAATGCTAGAGAGGATTTAGCACACTTCATAGCCATCTGTCCAATTCTGAAGGAGCTTAGAGTCTATCTGGCTGGGAAAGGCAACGCTCACAATGGATGAGTTGAAGGCAATGCTGAATGGGCAATCCTGGAGTTGGTTGGGAAAATATTCTGTGGCAGCCCCGGTAATAGAACTTCTTATTCATTTTTAGCTTCCAAGCTCAACTCTTTGTTACTCCCCCATGAAGCGGTGTACGATGAGTGTGAATCGTACCTACTTTGTATTCCATTCTTCTTCCGCTTTAGCAGTATTATAAATTTACAGCTTTAGTAATGCTGCTGAGCTGTTGCTGCCTCATTTAGGCAGACTAAAAAACACTTGCATTTGGCATGTCAGTCAGTTTTCAACCCTCATTTTCAGCCTCATCAAGTTCAATGTCGAGGAATTCCCTCAAAGAAAGCAAATGCCTGGCAATAAACTAAAATTACAAAATGGTCTCCGGCATCGTCGTCATCATCAACACGATGTGCAGATTTGGCCGCAAATAAATCGAAACATTTGCCCGGCCGACATAAAAATAGGCAAGCCAAAAAATGACTCTCTCCCCGCTCCACACTCCCTCTAACTCAAGTCGCGATAAAGTCAATCCTCCACTGCTGTCCAATCTCTCAAAGTGCCCCAGACATGCCAAAGGACTAAACAATTTTCTGCGCTGGCAATTTTTATGGCCAAACGATAAGTAAAACGATATTGAATGTGTGTATCCCTTTTCTTGGGGTATTTGTATTTGTCTGTCCGACTGGCGATGGGCCCACCACCCCCCTCCCACCCACACATTAAATGGTGATAAGCATCGGCATTGTCCTAGGAATTCCCTTCTTTCTATTTCTATTTTTGCTATTTTGTCTTCATTTTTTATTTAAAGACATTTGCCCTGCTGATTAGCAACTTTAAAAGGGTCTACAAGAAAATTAGCTGCTAAATGTGGCAAATGTTAAATGGTCATTGCAGAGGCCAGAGGAAGTGCTGCTGCGTTTAAAATTATGTTTGGCCCCTTTGCCAACCCCACCCCAGCCTCGACTATTCAGGGCATTTATAAAAGTCATTTCGAGCGAACATGCAAAATTTGCTACCATTACGAATGCTGGTTGAATGCGCTACGTCAGGGAATTTTGGAGCCTTTTGAATCTTGCCTAAAAGCATGATGTATAAAAGTAAGGGATTTCTATTTTTATACCTATAAGTATGATTCAGGAAATTTGGTGAGTAAATGAGTGTTTTTTGGCGCTAAAAAAGTGTGACCATACTGAAAAATAACCGCTAAAATGCAAGCGTAGAGTAGTTTTTGGACGTAAAGGATAAACTACAGTCTTATAACGATCTATATATTGAAACTGCGGGTTTTCTAAACGTATGCCAAATCACAATCAGTCTGATGGGTGCCACATTTACTCAAAGTCAAAATTTTCTGTTCAAGAATGTTTCATTTCCAGACAGAGAATCAAACTGAAACCCAAACCGAAACCCTATACCGAAAAGTACCTCTTAAAACTCTGTACCAGAACGACATTTTGAATTTTCTTAAGGATCGGTATTCAAGTACCATTATTTTCTATACCGTAAAGAACCAAAATTTCAACACTCAAAATGAGTATGAGTTCTTTTAGAGCGTAGTTCTCTTTCGGATGTTCGACTGGGGGACTAAAACTAGAAAAATTGTGTCTTTGCGACAGATGCTTTTGGGTACGTTTTAAATTTTTTATTTGCTTAAGTGACAACCGTGACTAAACAGTGACTAAACAGTGACTAAACAGCGACTAAACAGTGACTAAACAGTGACAAACAGTGACTAAACAGTGACTAAACAATGACTAAACAGTGACTAAGCAATGACTAAAGAGTTACTAAATAGTGACTAAACAGTGACTTGACAGTGACTAAATAGTGACTTGACAGTGACATAGCATTGTCTTAACAGTGACTA
Organism: Lordiphosa magnipectinata; assembly: GCA_037044535.1. NCBI lineage: Eukaryota > Metazoa > Arthropoda > Insecta > Diptera > Drosophilidae > Lordiphosa > Lordiphosa magnipectinata. Next base: position 41,186 of record JBAMBO010002198.1, on the reverse strand, counting down.
AGGATCCAAGAACGGTTTTCATGATCCAAGTTGAGTGTTTGTGTGGTAAAAGCGACTTAACAGTGACTTAACAGTGACTAAACGGTGAATTGACAGTGACTAAATAGTGACTTGACAGTGATATAGCATTGTCCTAACAGTGACTAAACAATGACTAAACAGTGACTAAACAGTGACTAAATAGTGGCTAAACATTGACTAAACAGTGACTAAGCAATGACTAAAGAGTTACTAAACAGTGACTAAACAGTGACTTGACAGTGACTAAATAGTGACTTGACAGTGACATAGCATTGTCTTAACAGTGACTAAGGATCCAAGAACGGTTTTCATGATCCAAGTTGAGTGTTTGTGTGGTAAAAGTGACTTAACAGTGACTAAGCGGTGAATTGACAGTGACTAAATAGTGACTTGACAGTGATATAGCATTGTCTTAACAGTGACTAAACATTGACTAAACAGTGACTAAGCAATGACTAAAGAGTTACTAAACAGTGACTAAGCAGTAACTTGACAGTGACTAAATAGTGACTTGACAGTGACATAGCATTGTCTTAACAGTGACTAAGGATCCAAGAACGGTTTTCATGATCCAAGTTGAGTGTTTGTGCGGTAAAAGTGACTTAACAGTGACTTAACAGTGACTAAACAGTGAATTGACATTGACTAAATAGTGACTTGACAGTGATATAGCATTGTCCTAACAGTGACTAAACAATGACTAAACAGTGACTAAACAGTGACTAAACAGTGGCTAAACATTGACTAAACAGTGACTAAGCAATGACTAAAGAGTTACTAAACAGTGACTAAACAGTGACTTGACAGTGACTAAATAGTGACTTGACAGTGACATAGCATTGTCTTAACAGTGACTAAGGATCCAAGAACGGTTTTCATGATCCAAGTTGAGTGTTTGTGTGGTAAAAGCGACTTAACAGTGACTTAACAGTGACTAAACAGTGAATTGACAGTGACTAAATAGTGACTTGACAGTGATATAGCATTGTCTTAACAGTGACTAAACAATGACTAAACAGTGACTAAACAGTGACTAAACATTGACTAAACAGTGACTAAGCAATGACTAAAGAGTTACTAAACAGTGACTAAACAGTGACTTGACAGTGACTAAATAGTGACTTGACAGTGACATAGCATTGTCTTAACAGTGACTAAGGATCCAAGAACGGTTTTCATGATCCAAGTTGAGTGTTTGTGTGGTAAAAGTGACTTAACAGTGACTAAGCAGTGAATTGACAGTGACTAAATAGTGACTTGACAGTGATATAGCATTGTCTTAACAGTGACTAAATAGTGCCTAAACAGTGAATAAACAGTGACTTAACAGTGACTAAACAGTGACCTAACAGTGACTTAACAGTGACTTAGCAGTGTCTTAACAGTGAATTAACAGTTAAATTTAAGATCAGATTTATCGTTGTGAAGCGCTTTGCTCGTACCGGGCGTCCTATGACACTCACTCTTTTTTATTGTTGTTATGTAGCGTGAGCGGAGAGAGAATGAAAAGTGTTGAGCAATTGTTGTTGTTGTAGCGGCTTTCGTTTTTCGTGTTGTACGCATTGGTAAGAGAGAAAAAGAGAATATTAGAGGTGGATAGTAGATATGAAATGGGATGCTATAGAGAGTGGGATTATACATACAAGAGAAAGAGAGGATGTCGAACCGCCGTTGCCAAAACAAGAAATTTCTAGAAATTAAATGCAACTCGTCGTAGCACTTAGCCCATTTAAATGATCCTATCTTATCATAGTTTTAGGATTTTGGCCACTTGACCATAGCATTTTGTGTTTGTTTTTCGTTAAAATGTGTCATTATTCTTCGTCATTGTCAGCTGTGTACACTTGTCTATGTTTGCGGCATTTTTTGTTAAGAAGTTTCATCAGTTTCTCACATTTTTTCGGTTAATACATAATTGCTGTAGTTTTCAAATCTCAAGTTTTAAAGTCCATATCATTTTATCTTATCTACAATTTGTACACAGAGAAAAAAAAGAAATGAGAAAGCTAAACGCTGCGAGCAGAAAAGCTACACGTAACGTGTTCAAATGAGAAAGCTACACACGACGTGCAGAAAAGCTACACGTAACGTGTTGAAATGAAAATGCTACACGCTACGTGTTGAAAAGCTACACGCCACGTGTTGAAATGAAAAAGCTACACGTAACGTGCTGAAATGAGAAAGCTACACGCGACGTGTTGAAAAGCCACACAAAACGTTATGGGTTGAAAATTCCACATTTTCGTGTAGCTTTTGCATTTTTTGTTTCTCTGTGTAATATAATTTTTTAGTACCACTTCACACAAGCTAGTTATATTCTTAACCAACTGGACAAAGGGTATACTCGAATGCTTTGATGTACGCTGATGACTTAAAACTCTGCTTGTCTTATAATGACCAGATGTCTCCTCTCCTTTTGCAATTAGAGTTTAACTCTTTTCAAACATGGTGTTCGGTTAACTGCCACCCACTATGACTTTCCATCGTATGCAGTGATTGGAAAGGCACTCGATTTTCTTACCTAGGTAAGGTACAAGGTAAACTTCAACAAACATACCTAGGTAAGGTATAAGGTATCCGGAATTTCCAGTACCTAGGTAAAGGTATAAAAAAGGTACTTTTAAATTTAAAACCATGGTCCATCCATATTTATTAGTAATGAATTTTAAAAACATTGTAAAACTTTACTACTTCAATCAAAACATTCTTAGAGTCATACTGAATAAATCCAAATAGAAGGTTTAAAAATGGAAAATTTTGATTGTTATATTATCCAAAAAAAATTGTATGTACTATGTTGCTTTCTAAACAGACACATATAATTACAAATACATATCACATTACAAATAATTTTATACGTAAGTATTTTATACGTAAGTATATATAGTAGTATTCTAAAGATTCGGTATTATTAGATAACTGATACTTTGACTTTCATTGATTCGTAGGAAGAGTAACTATTGAGGTGAACCCTGTATCGTAAAGAAATTGAAATATTTGATATATTAACAACACTTTAGTGCACAAAAATTCGATCATATGTACATTAATACGTGAGTATTTTTGTAAGTATTTAGATTTTTGTGCACATATGTATATTGTATATGTACCTTCAAATGTTTGTGTAAATTTTCAGTAGATTTTTCATCAAACTTAATAGTTTTGTTTACACAAAGTTGACATTTGCCATTCGGTTTGAAAAATGTTCCATTGAAGATAAGCATTAAATCTTTATTCCCTTCATTATTTAGTGACTGATCAGTCATTGCTAACCATAATAAAGTTTATATTTTACGAGACAGTGCTGATCAAATCTCTGCACAAAATATTGGAACGTTGTCGCGACGGCTGGCCGTTTTTTCTCTCCTCTATCTTTGAGTATTTTCTTGCAAAAGCATGAATGAGGCAATTAATTAAGTCTGATCGAATATACTCAAAATCCCAAACGTGTAGAGATGATACAATACAACAATTGATATCAATACTTGGTCGCGAAGAAAAATCACTTACGAAAACTACCTAGTACCCTATCCTCCTATTAAGACCTAGGTAAGGTAGAACGTACTCGAATTGAAAAATACCGAGGTAAGGTAAAAGATACACAAAATATATATCCAGGTATGTACCTAGGTATTTGTACCTAGGTACTTCCAAACACTGCATATATGACTATACGATTGATGACATACCTCTTGAACGCATTAACGAGGTTGATAATTTGAGCTTTATTAGTCATCTCTAACAATGATATGGGTGTTCTTGGATGTCTCAAAAGATGGTCCAAGGTATTTAACGATCCGTATCTCACTTGAAGACTTTGGAATTGTTTCACAATACCCGTCAAATGTACATATATATATCAATAAGTATTTTGGCGTTAAGGTATTTTAAGACAGAGACGATGGTCATACTGTATATAGATGATACGAAACAGAAGAAGACGGATGAATGAAGAGAGGCTGTATATAAAATGAACAGAAGAGACAACCCGTATTGACATTGTAAACAGAAACCCATGTAGATGGTGTGTCAACAAAAGCCCGAATCCCGAGAAAAACACCCGTTTACATACTAAACATTTTTAAGTCTCGGGTCGTGTGTTTGGTCACCGTATTACCTGATACTAACATGAATCGGTTCAGAAACAGTTTTTAGTTTTCGACCTCCGTGGCCTCAGCTGGGATCCCACCATCATCATTCCATCATTCGATCTACCATCCCTTAAGAACCGCCGAACGTTCTACTCTTATTCAGTGATATTGACTCTATTGCAGGGTTTGTTAACAAGAGCGAGGCCAAAAAGCGTGAGTGTATTGGTGTGCGAAAATAAAGTGCCGCAAACTAGCTTTGACTTACATCATCGACCGCTGGCCAGCGACTGAAAAGATGCTTGCTCTCTTGTCACAAGCCTTGACATGTGTTAGGCTCGAGTCGGTGTGAATAACGAAATGTGTGTGGCCACTGACTCTCAGGGCATTAAACAATGAATTTTTCATACCCTTCTATGAAACGGAGCACAAAAGCATGAATGAGCGTTCCTTGTAGTGCCAAAATGCTAATTCCGTCTTGGAGTGGCATCCGCAATCGCTGGGATGCGTCCAAAGGTCTACTGGCGTGAGATTGGTGGAAGCGTTTAGGCAGTCTAACAGGTGACGAGTATCAAACAGGCTTCCTTTACAGTCGGGAATCTCATCTACTACCTCAGGGTTTATTCTGGCAAGGTAGCTATTTAGGAAGCATGAGTACCCTTATCTGAGCTGCGCAAGAGTCGTGGGTGTCCGGGACAGCAGTTTCTCTGTTTCGCTGATTGGTGGTGGGCGACCATCAACCACAATGTTGTTCTTGAGTCCGCTGATGGTGGTGTCGACTGATTTCTTCCTTCACGTTCAAAGCTTCAGTGGCTGACAGGTTGGTGGCATTGTTTGTCAGTTGTCGAATCTGAGGCATAAAGATGCGGACATCTTGCCTACTGGTACGTGAGGGAAGGGGGACTTGGAGCGAGCAGTGATTCGAGTGGTCTTACACAAGGCTACTGGCCAGGAATTGCTTGTCCAGCCTGCTGCAGTGGGCTTTTATTTCCAGTATTTGGACTTCCTCATGGAGTGATATCCTGTGACCGTTCTGAGAGCAGCGTTTTCAGCCCGTCGCAGGTTTCAGGGATTGTTGCGACGTCTGGTAAGGAAGAAAATTCTGGATCCAAGAACGGTTTTCATGATCCAAGTTTAAATTTTTGATCCCAACCAAAAGTTCATACAGCTTTAATCTCCAACTTTGCTTGGTGTCTCCCAACTGGCGCTTTAGATTGTTCTTTATACGTCGGGGTCACCACTTGCAAAATTTTTTTTGCAGTCAATATGCCTCAATACAAGCATTACAGAGTGCAACACAAAAAAAAAACAAAAAATAAGGCAAATTACTTTGACTTTCGTTTGCGCTTTTTGCCATTTTTGGCCATTTTGGCTGCCGAGTGCAAGCGCAAAATGTTTATAATTAAACTTTAATGTGTATTTAATGAGCTGGGCGCAAAAGCCTTGAGAAAAACATTACCCAAAAATAAAATTATTAAAAAACAAATGCCAGTTGGTCCACGACGAATATGAATATGGAAATGTGAAAAGCCGCCAACAACTTGAACTGAAAACTAGAAACTTGATCCTCTTGATAATATAAATTTAATCGTTCGCTTAATTGTCTTCATATGAAACCAACTAAATGGTGTTAAAACTTTTGCAAACAAATTGCAACTAGTTGTAAGGAGACGATGACGACGACGACGACGATGAGGACGACGATGACTTGTGATCAAAATTTTGTAAACGCCACTCGAGCCACTTCAAATTGCAAGTTGCTGCCACTGATACCGCCTAAGCAAAGTTTAGCAGCCAAAACTTGCCACACACACGCATATATGGAGAGCTTCTCTGTCTGGGCTGGACGAGTGCGGGTTATGTCCTGGGCTTTAGGCCAAAAGTTTTGCTCACAAATGAAATGCTGCTTAAAAATTTATGGTAAACCATATGGAGTCAAAAAGGGCCAAAGATATGAAGAGATACCGGGGGGGTGGGGTGTTTTGGCCCATACAAAATGCAACAACGTGTAATTGGCCAAATTGGACAATAGTTCCCCGGAGCTGGTTCATTTGTTGTAGAATTTCAAATGAAATTTTGTGAGATTTTGTGGGCCAATGAAATTGCATTTTATCTTAATTCGCTAAATTGCAGTTAAACTAGCTTCTTTTTTAAAGCAAAAATTATTTATCTTTTTAAAACCTTTGGAACTAGTTTCAAATATTTTACAACGAATTTCACATGCCATAGCTTCTTTAGTGATTTCCTAATGAAAACTGTAATTTTTACCTAGGTTGCAAGCCGTTCCCTAACCAAATCTAGCAGAACCGCTTCGATTCAGGATTTTTGGTCCCTCGAGACGGACAATGAAGAAAATTTGAATGAGATTTATGACCCTTTTCATTTTCTTTGCAGCGTAGTTTTTTGCTATAACAAAGCTGAAATGGAGTTAATTTTAACCTGTTCCAAGTACCGAAAGTTTTGTGAAGTCCTTGGAACTAGCTTCATTTGACTATTTATATTTTTGAATTTTGTTTTTATTTGAAATATATTTGAAATCGAAAAAATGTGTGAAAACCGGAACAGGCCTGTATAACTTCCTTAATTTTTGAGCTACCGACATGTTCAGCCACTCAAAATATTTGCAAAAGATTCGGCTTTAACATATGTTTTTTTGAACATGAAGGATGGGTCTTTTTTGCAAGACTAAGTTTTTTGAAGAAACTCTTATTTCCTAATGTTTGAAAAAAAATATATCAAAATTGTTTTCAAAAGGGCTTTTACAACCTGAACATTTGAATAAAAAATTCAAAACTCTATCTTGAACCGTTCTCGAGTTATTTAAAATTTTGAAAATTCACAATTTTACTCTTTTAAGCGCATAACTTCCGCAAAAAATCTCCAAAAAATCTGAAAGTTTGGGGTTAAGCTTTTCTCATAATAAGCTCCCTTTGGGCCAATTATCATCTAATTCGAAGACATCAACTCAGAAAATATCTTTTTTTGCTTGGAATGCCCCATATATTCCATGTCGAGCTGAGTTGATATAGCCATGTCCGTCTGACCGTCCGTTTGTTTCTATGCAATCTCCTCCATCAGTTTTAAAGCTATCTTAACCAAACTTTGACGAAGTGTTTAGGTACAGTGCCGCTCAACTGAATAGGTTTGACTTTTTTTTTAGGTTTGAAACGTTGTATCTCTGTAACAAGCACTCCGATTCAAGCGAAATAAATTTTGTTGTATAAAGAAATCAGTCATTTGTGAAATTGCAAAGTTTCTGTCTGTTAGTTTTGTTTTTATATCATTTTCATTATTTTTTCAAAAACATAACAAAAAATTTCCATTTTTTTTGGCTCAACTGAATAGGTTTGACCACTAAAACTATTAAACAAAAGTAAATAAAGCAAAATTTCAAGGCACTGGAAAACTTAAATAATAAAGGACACTGTTTTAGCATTATTTAGTATTTGGTATGCCCTCCCTTGTTCTTAATTATTTCAAACATTCGGTTTGGTAAGGAATCATAATATTTTTCAATTTCATTTAGTGAAATTGTTGAGGAGACTTTTTTAATTGCTTCAACTAGGGTCTCAGAGTCACTTAATTGTCTTCCTCCTTCGTGTACTCTCCTGGACAAAAGTCCCTAAATGTTCTCGATAATGTTAATGTCAGAGGAGTAAGGCGGCCACTCGAGCAATTTGACGTTTTGGTCTTTAATCCACTGTTGTACAACCCGAGAGGAATGGATGGGAGCGTTGCCATGTTGCTACGTCCATGGAATATGACCATAAATCTCCGAAAAGTGGGGAAAAGCCTTTTGGAGCACTGTCTTGTACACATTTGCGTTCATCTTCGAGGTGACAAACTGGAGCTCGCATGTTCCATAAAACGATATGGCTCCCCACAGCATTTCTCCACCTGCACAAGAGTGATGACGACTTAAAAAACATTCTTCCTTTCGCATATCGTGAAAATAGTAATTATAGACATCTGGTCCATCGAGGTTGAACTTCTTTTCGTCGGAGAAGACCACCGTCTTCCACTTCTTGTTCCACGTCATCTGTTGCCGGGCAAATCGAAGTCGCATTAACGCCGCATTCTTTCCTAATTTTACCAGCAGAAAGGTGGGAATTTGAGGCAGTTCGTAGGATAAGTCGCCTCTCCGATGCTGTTGTTGAATACTTTTTTCCTCCATTCATTTTTTTTCCATAGTCTGCTCATTATGGAGAAAATTACTCACAACGTTTTGACTTCGACCGATTTTCTTGGCTATTTCTTAGTGTTTTAAGCCAGATTCAATATAGCCTTTTATTTGACCTTTTTCAAAATCGGTTAAAGGTTTTCCGCGGCCCATTTAACAAAAATCTGATAGCAGTTGCTTTAAATTTTGGAATACAAAAGAATTCAACTCTTTTCAATCACGCAGTCAATCAAAAAGTGAAGTCAAAAGTGTCAAACCTATTCAGTTGAGCCAAAAAAATGGAGATTTTTAGTTATGTTTTTGAAAAAATGATAAAAATTATATAAAAACAAAACTAACAGAACAGAAACTTGGCTATTTCACAAATGACTGATTTCTTTATACAACAAAATTTATTTCGCTTAAATCGGAGTGCTTGTTACAGAGATACAACGTTTCAAACCCAAAACAAGAAAGAAAGTCGGTCAAGCCCGACTGTAACATACTCTGCACCCTTAATGTCGCAGCTCGCAGTTGGTCACGAGTCAAACGGCCAGTTCACACACAACGCACAACGCAGTGCGCTCTCTAAGTCTCTCTCTCTCTATTTCTCTCACTAAGATTGCTTCTGCTGAACGCAATGCCTAGGTTTTGGGTGGGGTGGGTGGGAGGTGTTAACTGACCGTTTTTTGCTCATAACTTGAGTATCGTTCATCCGATCTTTATTATTCCTTCAGCAAATCGATAAATAATTTTGAGTACTAGATATCTCTAGAAAGTACGAACCATCTATCATCAAAACTGTAGGAGATATGACGTTTTTTCCAAATTGCGGGGGCGCGAGGGAGCGTGGCAAAAATTGAAAATAAACTTGATCTGCCTGCAAGTATAAGAAATATATGTCCCATACATGTCAAACCTCTATCTCTTACCATCTCTGAGATCTCTTCGTTCATACGGACGGACGGACAGACGGACAGACAGACAGACAGACGGACAGACGGACATGGCTATATCGACTCGGCTGTTGATGCTGATCAAGAATATATATACTTTATAGGGTCGGAAATGATTCCTTTTCCCTGTTACATACTTTTGCACAAACTTAATATGCTCTATGTACCTTCGGTACAGAGTATAAAAAAGTCAAACCTATTCAGTTGAGCGGCACTGTACAAAGAGGTACCGGCCGGATCGCATTATGAATTTATATTTTATTAAACTTTAGATTTTACAAACTGTATATTTGCACGTCTGCGGCCATCTTATATGACTATCCATGGTTGTATGTGATCACGCCACTAGAGTAGACTGCTGGTATTTTAGCCCAAGATGGTGTTCCTGCGTGGTGTTGCAGTTATTGGGATTGAGCATCCGGCGATAAACTGGCCGGAGCGAGCACATAGCTCTCAAACTCAATTGTGGGATTGGACACATGTAAGTGCTAGATCGAATACATGCCGGCGTAGGTCGATAGACATGATATGGCGTGGGCTGCAGGGTCTGGAGTGTTTGCGTGGGCAGCAGGTGTTGACTGGTCCGGAACACTTTCCATAGAAGGATGACGGAATGGCTGATGTGGTTGAGGCTGTTGCCAACATGAGAAACGGCAACAGTAGGGACTGGAGCATGGGCTGTAGCTGGTGTGTACTACATGATGCACAAAAGGGATGTGTGCGTGAGTCCGAAAAGCCTTGAATTGAATTGCGGGGTCACCAATGTGGGAATTGGGAATATCTTCACTATTTATTATATTTTATTAAACTTTTAGAAACTGAATATGTGCACGTCTGCGGTCATCTTGTATGACTACGCCCGTACGACTGGGGTCAGTCAGTCTATTTTCGTCAACCCAGCGTTGCTCTTTGTACGGTGATGCGTCGTGCCGCCTGTCAAATTGTAACATGGGCCGAACGAGTGTCGAACGATTGTTGCTAAGGTCGGCCCATACATGGCATTGGGTCGAACGAGCGTCGCTTAAGTCGCCTCATGCATGTCATTGGGTCGAACGAGCGTCGCTTATGTTGCTTCTCTGCATGGCATTGCGTCGACCTAGCGTGCCTGGAGAGCCGTTAACGTATTGAGCGTACGTCAGTCGAGCGTCAACGACAGTCACAAAATCGTCGACGGAACGTTGATATAGCGTGGGTCGGCCGTACTAGAGGGCGTGTGTATGACTGTGTCTGTATGAGTGTAGTGGTATTTCAGCCAGAGATGGTGTGCGGTTACACTTTGCTAGAGATGGTATGTCGCCACACGGTCCATCTATTACTCAGTTTGGGAAATCACTCGGCTAACATTGTTCAAAGCGAAAATTAAATTGTTGAATGAAAACTGTTTAAAACCTTATATTAACTTCGGCCGAGCCTAAGTTTGCTTTCCTCTATGTTTCGTTTTGTAAATGTAAAAGAGAACTAACAAAAATTTTGTTTTTCACACTTTAAAATATTATAAATCCTGTCTTATAAATATATTTTTTTGTTAGTGTACATTTCTTTCTTTCCATTTTTGTTTGAAAAAAAAATGAAGACAACAAAAATGTTAGTGAAATTTTTTGCTTCGCCCTCCTCCAAGTGGCCTTCAATGTCTGTCTAAGGCAGCGCATTGGCACTTTCAGTAAATGTCTAAAGTTTGATTATGGTGGAGCAAGAAACAAAAACTACAACAAAAAACCTGGTAAAAGTTTGCTGTAAAATATCATTTGTTTTATTGCCGGCATTGCTAAAAGTTTTGCAAATTGCATGCACACACACACATACACACACACACACAGAGAGAGAGCATGATATTCAAAAGGCATTTAAGTCGCTTGCCAAAAAAAAAAAATGGAGTAGAAGGAAACCCAAAGTTCATATAAATCAATAAACTTATTCAATAAACGTCTCAATCGCTCGACAATTCTGACATTTATGGCGACAATCATTATGCTACACCCCCACCATTCTCCCCACCCCTTTGCCTGGGTCATTAAACGCATAATCGATACTAATGAAGCTTTTGGATTTGAGATTTACTTGCTGGCAGCAATTATTGTGACTGCACCAGATACTCATGCTACTCCTTCGCCTGCATCCGTTATATGGCATAATAAATTGCCTCTCTGCGTTTAAATGGCTTCATCAATAAGAGGATGGAGCGAAAAAGTATCACTTGGCACGCCCTAAATCCCGGTCACATAAATATTTTATGTTTTTTTTTTTTTTTTTTTTTTTGAGAGAAAGATTTGAGGATGAGCTGACTTAATGAGCCTGGGCCACAAAACATTTTCCAAGCAGGGCTAATGGAATTATCTGATTACGTGGCAAGAAGCGGAATGGGAGGTAGTTATCTTAGCTTAAATGAGTGGTTTGGAGTGAACATAATTTTTAACAGGAAGACAAACCTATCCAACAATCTGACCTGTTCGGTCCAGCGGTTCACAGAGACCTTAAGCCATTGATTCAAATCAGTGGTTTAAGTTTTTGAATTTCCCTAAATTAGGTAAAAATGTTGACTTTTCACTGCTATTTGTAAAGTTGAGAAGCTTTAGGGCCGTTTTCTCATGTTCCTGTTTTTACTAAAATCGAAATCCATTTAGATTTTGCAATTAGGTTGTTTCTGTGCAATTGGTTGTCCCATGTGGGTTGATTATCAATTTGGGCAGGACTGGAAAGGCACTAATAGTAGGTTGGCAGCACCTCTGCACTCGCTTGTTTATTGTTATGTCTATTGGACGCCGATTTTAAAAAATAAAGCAAATATTTTACAGAGGAGGACAAGGATTTTCTTTCGGAAAAACTTGTTACTTCGATGGGAGATTAAGCAATAGGTCTAAGGCTTAGTCCGCACAGACAAATAATGTGGACAAATTTTGATGAAAATTTAGCTGGATAGGCCAAATTGGGTAACTTTCCGGCCTTATTTGATCAATTTATTTTGCGTATGAAACCATAGTTCTAGTTTTATATTCTGTAAAATCTTCAATCATGAATATTTTAATCAAAATTTTGCAAATTATTTGCAAATGAACTTTTCAACTATTTTTCAGTGTGACCATATGAACGCAAACATAAAAATACATAATTGAAATCAATGAGGATGAAGTTGATGGCAACGAAATCTACCTAGGACTTGAACATGAGCAAAGCAAATGCAGTTAATCCACCTATTATTGCAAAAACAGCAACATGAGAAAACTGCTTTTAAAATCTTCAACGCAAAAAGCTCTAATGCTGAGTTGACATTTTGGCACAGTGCGTCACATTTCAGAATCACAGTGGCACAGCGCAATGTGAATGGCCAATGCCTTGTCACAGAAATCGTGTGTCAGAGGAACAATGTGAACACAAGTACTCACTCACAGTACTGTGACCGAGGCGGGCACGTTTGTGAGCACAATAAATTGAACAGCTGATCCAATGAGTTAGCTCAAAATTAGCTCATTTAAACTATTTGTACTGTGCCAAGCACATCGCCCATGCGCGTTTTCCTGTCACATTGCCATAACTTTGTTTTGTTTTTTTTTTCGACTTAAAAATGTTGATAAAAATATGCGTAATTTTTAGTGCTATTAAATTAAATTTTTTAGCTGCAAGAAATGAATGCGCGAAAGGCAACAGAGCTAGTGGCGTGTGCTGTTATTGTGTTGTGGGTGCTGGACCCAAGGCAAATCGCTCATGATGGATCGACAAAATTAATTTGACTCGAGGGAAAAAAAGGAATGTTTGCCAAGTTGAATGCAGAGTTGCGAAGTATTCCTCAAAAATTTATAAACTATGTGCGCTTGGATGCAAGCCTCTTTCGATCAGCTCTGTTGTTGGGAGAAAGTAGACGGCGACTTTTCGTGAGCCCATTTCACCTGGCGATAGACTAGTAGTGACACTGCGCTATTGGGCTTCAGGATCCAGCATGACATTCCTCTCATACAAGTTTAGAATGTCAAAGGCAACAATATGTGAAATAATTCCGGAAACAGCAGCGCATGCATTTAAAAAGTATTGAAGACGAGTAATTCAATATGTTTAGTTATTTGATATGTGTATATTGAAGTAGGAGTGGTAGCACTTAATGCAAAAGTAAGTATCTTTAAGATCCTCCAGAACCTCATTCTTTTGAAGAGTTTCTCTTCTCCTTCAATTTGGTCAAATTCATCCAATTGACTCGAATGTGCGGCTTGAGTAGTATCGGTTGGCCGTGTAGCTTGAGTTGCCTCAGCTAGGCCGAAGCCTCATATTACCAAGTAGTAAGTAGTAACTTATGTTTCGGTAAAAGGTTCTGTGTTGGTTCTAACACTATTTCGGTATTCGGTTCCGTATTGGTACCTTGATTATTATTTCGGTATACCGGTATGAACCGTTACAATTTAAAGAAATTTTTAGACTAAGACCTGACAAAGTGGATAAGCAATCTAGACACACACACGGATGTTTTCGATTTACATCAATTTTCAATTGCATTCGTAGCTTGTTTTCATAAAATATTTTCAAGTTTGTATTTATTACATGATTAAAATTGTAAATTTTTTTGTATCGGCTATTGTTTTAGAATCCATCAGATTTTCCAGCGGAGCTTACGCTCACTTTGGTAGTCGAAACAGTAGAAAGATCTTTTGATAACTCCTACAGTTCCGAAAACTTTTTCGATTTTTATTTTTGTTATCGATTTAAGCTCAGAAAACCTTGTTTAATGCCATTAAACTGATTTGTGAAGATACTGAACTATTTGTATTGTCCCAATTCTTTTCATATAAGTACATATCGCTCACGACTTTTGAGTTAATGATGCAGAAATATTCGACATATTGTGTTCTATATTGTGTACAATTTACATATTGATATAATTGATTCTCTGGAAATATGTTATTTGTTAGCGACTTATCTGAGTTGTCCTACAGACGATATCGTTACAGATCCTTCGATTTACTGTTCAGACGTTATATTCTCGAATTGGATTGAATATAAACAAAAAGATGTATTTTCCATAGAGAATACAAAATCCATTTTTTTGAGATATGATAAGGTTGCTGCAAGTGCGAGAAATATGACTCGACTTCGTTTCCCGTTTCAGATAAAGTGTCAGAGCTATTTTCCACACTTAGGGCCGTTTTCTCATGTTGGTGTTTTTGCAAATCTAGGTGGATTTGCTGCTTTTGCCTTGCTCATGTTCAATGCTAATCATCTAGATGAATTTCGTAGCAATCTACTTCACCCTCATTGATTTTAAAACCATCTACTTGCTTATGCAAATTAAGTATTTTTGTGTATCCGCAAATATGGTCACACTGGAAAATATTTGAAAACAAAAAACAACTGCTGCTTAAAACAGTAAAGTCTGAGTTGTTATTAAGTAAACCAAAAATGGAAAGTATTGGATGTGCCTTTAATATATAAGAACACCTGCAGACATTGCTGAAATTACAGATGCACATTCTGATTCCCCTAGTTCATTGCTTAAGCTAAGTTCACACATCCAAATAATTTGGCTAAATTTTGATAAAAATAGCCATGATTAAAGATTTTACAGGATTAAAAACTTAAGCTGTGGTTCCATACGCAAATAATTTGATCAAATATGGCCGGAAAGTTCCACAATTTGGCATATTTAGCCCAATTTTCATGAAAACTTTTCCAAATTATTTGACTGTGTAAACATAGCTTTCGACCTACTGCTTAATATCCCATCATAGTAACAAGACGTTCCAAAAAAAAACATTCTCCTCCTCTGTAAAATTCTTGCTTTAATTTTTAAAATTGGCGCGCAATAAAAAAGACAAAATTCAGCCGAGTGCAGAGGTGCTGCCAACCTAGTATTAGACCACTCCAGCCCTCCCGGTGTGACCGTGGCGCAAATGCCCGAATTTATAATCAACCCACATGAGACAACCAATTGCATAAAAGCCATCTAGTAGCAAAATCTAGATGGATTTCGATTTGAGCAAAAACATGAACATGAGAAAACGGCCCTTAGTTGGACTTAAACAGACATGGATAAAATTCTTAAATAAATATCCGCCAAAATAGTTACCCAGGTAATTTTGTGATATTATAATCTGGGTCCGATAAAATGCCAGAAAAACTTTCTCAAAATTAAGTGCTCGCTGTGCAGTCTAGTTGTTACGCTCAGAACCGAAACTGTACCGGTACAATGTTAAGGTTCTTTTCGGTACCAGGAATAACGGTTCTCGAATACCGGTATATAAATAACTACGGATTTGGTTCTGAGTTTCAATCAGTTCTTTTCGGTATACGGTTCCGGTTCTGGTTCCGGTTTTATTCCCTGGTGACAAGGCATTGGCCGTTCACATTGTGCTGTGCCACTGTGACCCTGAAATGTGACGCACTGTGCCCCAATGTAAACGCAGCATAATTGTTTTCGTGACCATACGAATTAACTCAGCGTTTATACGCAACAATTTGTCACTCACAAAATTGTTATTTCCAAATAAGATGTGCGTATAAACGTAGTATATGAATTCGTTTTCAGTTAATGAAACGCTGAGGTGCAGACTACTTAAGCTAAGTTCACACAGGCAAATAACACGGGTTTACAAATAAGGGCCAACTTTTGCACCAGAGAAGATAACAAACTTTTCCTATGTATTTTTGGCAGCTGACTTCAAATCAATTGTTCGTTTTTCCCCAGCACGTCAGGTTGACGAGATATTTGCATTAACATGTGTTGAGCGAGGTTTGTTTACATTGGCCGTGTTCAGCAGAACAACTTGCTCCCTGATCAAGTATAAATTTGCAATTATCTTAATACTGAACTCGAGAGATGCGGCATTATAATAGCCAATTTGAGGTATCATGATACAGGAGCATGCATCAAAGGAAATAGTACGCTACTTTAAAGTGATACTGCTCCCTCCAACAGCAGAAACTATTCGATACAACATTTTTTTCTGATACCTGCTCAGGGATCAATTATTCTGCTGAACACGCCCATTAACTAACTTTTTCAAACCAAATATGTTTTAGTGTGAGAACACGAAGTTTATGGAAAATATGGATATTTTTTTAATAAATTCATTTTTTTCCAAGTTTAAATAATTATGAAAAAATTTACAAAAAAATCTCAGATTATAATAGTTGGTAGTCCTTTGTCTCCTCTTATTTACCAAGTTTTCAGTTATTCGATATCATCTCAGCAATTTAAAATTATAGACCAAAAACTAAATAAATTAACGACTATTTATTAAATTTGTTTAATAATATTATAGTGCGTTTTTACAACAGCTGCGTCCACGTTCACATCCACTTATCGGCAAACGCTCGTTGAAGTCCATATAAAAAAAAGTCAGTTGATGGCCGAGGGTGGGTATCGATAAGAACCGATATCGATAAGACATTTTGATAACAAACCCAGCTGGCATCACAATTGGCGGCATGTTAATCTGTTTAAATATTGTTTTTTTATTTAAATAAAGTTTATCCAAAAAGTAGAGCTAGAAATGCAATTATTTGTAAATTATGTTTATTACTTGATAATTTCATTCATTTTTATTTCAGAAAGGAGCAGGCATAGTGTGGGCCATCATCATACAGAACGCCCGCCACATGGGAATAAAATTAGACCATCTGAATGTGGATAATCCAAATAGCCTCCCCCCAATCGATCACTATTCTGCTGATGAACCGAGAGTAAAAAGAGTGACGGACAAGCGGGCCAGTAGAGTTGGACACCGAAAAGTCCCAGAAATTTGAAATGTTTGTCATCCACAGGAAAGAATTCCTTGAAAACCGTGTGTCTTTCAAAAGGAACCGGCTAGAAATAATAAAGAAATCAAAACTGGAATACTCGGATGTGTTTCAGAAATCTCTAGAGATTTTCGTACAAACGATTTGATTTGGACCTAAGTTATGAGAACTTTATAGGTGAAATGATAGGAATAAGGTAGGCTACTAGATCATAGGTCAGTTTCAAATTGCCCAACTTTTGTCATCTAATCTAGTAGCCGGGCATATTTGTGCCACTTCACATATAAAGGCAACCAATTTTAATTCGAAATGCAAGCGTTTATACCAAAATCTCTAGAGATTTCAGAAACACACCCGACTTATTTGATTGTATCTAGCTTACAAATGCCAAATGCTACTGCACACTCGTTCATCAGTTGCAAAACCTTTTTTGCATTTAGCAAAACAAAGTCACTTTAATTCATTTTGATTGATTCGCAAAGGTAATCGAACAGATTAGATCAGCTGTTGTGGATGCGGAAGTGAACGCTGAACACGGTAGAAACACCATTTGGGGATTTATCGAAAAATCGTGCTATCGATGACAGAATGCGCTTACGTGGAAATCGGCTATTAAACTCTAAAATCTATTTAAATCAACCAAAATCGAAGTAAATTTACTTTTTAATGCCCATTCTTTTGTTTCACAATAGCTACTTTCTTATTTTAACACTACAAATAATTTTAATTGTAAATATAATATTATGCAAAAAATATCAAAAATTTTTCTAGTTTTTGGGCTATAACTTTAAAAAGCGCGGTGATATCGAAAAACTAAACATATCATAAATTTAAGGACTATGTAATTTTTTAGAAATTTTTTTATTATCACACATTTTGCAGAACAGAGATTATCAAAAAATTAGCATATTTTCCATTTAGAAATTCAACAATTTGTATCTTATGAACAAAATCAAAACTTTGCGTTTGGTTTTTTTTCTGTAACGACATTCAATTCAGCTTATATTAAAACAAATTTGGTTGGAAAAGGTTACTTTATGTGGCCATTGGACCTGCAAATGGGCCGAACAGTTCAAAAACTCACCATTTTTGATTTCAATGAAAAAAAATCCGAAATTATATCTCGACATGCCCACCAAAATGTAATTTGCGGTTTTACAAAAAAATTTTTTGTTAATTTTATAAACAATTTAAAAAATTGTCAAAAGCGGAAAAATGGAAAAAAAGGGTTTTTTAAAAACTGGATTTCTCAGGTTTCGTTTATCAGACGGGTCTGGTGTTGATATTGCTGAATAGTATTTTAATGTATCTACTAAAAAAATAATTTAACAACTTTTTAAAATATTTAATAATATTAAGTAATTGTTGCTAAAGCTTATTTATAACTTTTTCTCAGTGTTAACCACCATGATATAGCTTCTAAGGATATACAATTTAATGCCATAAACACAGCTAAAATTAAGGTGCTTTCAAAAAGATGGAGACTTTTATAGTTTAAAAGATATTAATTATTGAAGTTGTAAACAAATAAAAATATGCCCTTAAATAAAGCTTTGCCACGCAGTCAGTTTCAAAGCTAAGTGATTGAAACTTGGCACGTGTGCTTTATATTTATCAAGCTTTTAAAAAATACCAACATCATGCAGATCGGACGTCTATATTATATAGCTGCCATAGGAATACTGAATTTGGTGGTGGTATAATTTAGTTTGCAAACTATGGTCACACTACACCACCACAAAATTCAATTAATCATAGCATTCGTTGGTGGTGGAAAACGGACAATTGATTAGAATTCAGCGGCCAAAAAAACATAAGGAATGATTGTTAACTTCTCTGTTGCAAAACGTTGTAAGCCTGTGTAATTTGATCAAGAAGTTTTGACCGAGAAGTTTTCATCAAAATTTACTAAAAAAAATTTTCAAATTATTTGCCCAATGTGCCAAACAACTGTTTAATTTGTGAATTTACCTATATAAAAACTGCATGTACTGTCACAAATACGATTTTGCAAATTAAAAAAAAAATCATGAATTTCAACGCATAAACGTAGTAAATGTAACTTAATTTCTGCTTTAATCTAGTTGGCCTTGATTTGTCATATAATTTTGACGTTCATGAAAATTCTTTCACTTTGCTGAACGACGCTCAAGCAGACGGAACTAAAACTGCAATTTTTTGGTAATGGATTCTATGGACGAGGTAATTGATTCAATGCAGGAGGCCTTCAAGAGGGTGGACTTGGTGTGTGCAGGCCAAACGCCTGAGCAACTTGAGAAGGAGAAAAAAGCCAATATCAAATGCATGGCCTTTATGCAGCAGCTGGCCAATACCAAGCCCAAAGATTGGGTCACCACCATGGAGGATTGGGAGGATACCAGCACGGTCAAGCAGGAGTGGAGTGCCCTAAAGAGCCTGGCCGAGAAGCAGCACAAAGAACAGGTAGAAAGAGGCACTCCCCTGAATTTACCCATGCCAAAGGAAGATTGGGTATTGCCGTCGCCGTATAAAGTACCAGAACCGGATATGATGAAGGAACTGATGGAATTGTTTGGTCGCTGGACCAATGTTTAAGCTGATACGTTTAACAAATTTGCATTAAATAAATCAAATGTCAAACTAAATATTTTTGCAGTAAAGCAAAAAAAGCATTGCATACTTTTCCGCTGTTTTTTTTTTTCCATGTGGCACGAAAAATTGCAATTCAATTGAGTGGAATAAACTTATAGCCGATGCGCATTGACTTTATCTAGTGATTTTCTATTGCACTGGGAAAGTACCACAAAATTTATGAGTAAGCCCTGAGAGTGAGAGAGAGAGAAAAGGAGAGGCCTGGGCGCCGCACAGTGGTAAAATTTTAAAATAATGTGAAAACAAACTAGATTGCTAGTCGAATGGTGCAGAAATAACCAACTGGCTATCAGTCAGGTGGGCACTTCTCGACACACTTAAAGGTACAATTGTAGGCATGAGGAGGCAGCTGCTGGCTGATAGGGAAAGACCGCTGATGTTTTGGCAGAGTGAAACAGCTGTGCGGTCAACTAGCCTCCTTTGTGGTGTGGTGTGTTCGTGTTTTAAGGTTATGTGCAAACATAAAGAGACCTCGAGTTCGACAGTTACTATCTAAAGATCCCTTCAAGACGGAATTACTTTGTAGTTAGAAATTGGCGTAATTTGACAAAATTTTCCATCAAGTAAATGTATAACTTTTACCCCCTTTTTAGTGAATTTTTATCACTGTGCGCCGACTCAATAAAGTTCCAATTGAATTGCTGACAATTGCAATTGCATTTCGATGGCGTGCGGCGGCGGCGGCTTATCAGAGACTACGACATTAAACGCAGTTGAAGGAAAACTTAAACACTTCATGGCGTATGGCAGAAACAACAACAACATCAACTGCAACACTAATAACCGCACTCCCTAGATGGGCAGGCGTGGCTAAGTACGCCCAAGTGTCGCATAAAATAAACATTTTCCAAATTGACACTTGCGATTCAAAACCAAACACTCAATTGCAGGAATGGTAACGCCACCAACGACTACGACGACACCATCATCAACTCCAACAACAACAACAACAGCAACTGGTATGCCGGTTGCCCGTTATCAACTAAAATTCCTTGCATCGACACAGACACACACACCCAGAGTGAAGTGTGTGAAGCTTCGCATGCCACAGTCGACGCCATGGCCATTATCGGCAACCTCAGTCCCCAACTACACTCCAACCCCATTCCTGCAGCATCCTCATCGACATTTATAAACTGCACACAAAACACTGTCCATATCCATACACACACACACACATATTTGGTCGCTGGGCCATTCCATTTGCTTTTGCTGGTTCAGGCCACAAAAACTATTCAATTTGTTATCAAACTTCAAACTAACAACTGGTTCATTCATTAACACTTGTCCACTGGTTCATTTTATTAAGGCACATTAATAAATAAGAAGTCATCTTTGCCAGCTACTTGAAAAGCAACTCCAATTTGTACATTCAAAATGAAGTCTAGAACGGTTATTAGAGGTAAATAGTTGTAAATTGTTAGATCGAAAATTTAAACTTAAAAAAAATAGAGGAAAGCTAACTTCGGTTAGACCGAAGTATCTTTATTCTCTTGCTGCTTGTATAATTTATATAAATTCAGGATTTAAATGATTTTCGTCGAAAATTCTTAGTTGACAGTTTGTTATATGGCAGGGATGCGATTTATTCATACGATTTTGACCAAACTCTCTAAAATTGTGTGGAAACTATTGATATTCATAAAGGGGAAGTATAAAGACGATACCATTGAAAACAGAAAAGTTTTTATATGGCAGCTAAATTCTATAGTCATCCGATTTGAATCAAAATTGCCAAAATTGTGTGGTAGCATATAATATTGACCAAGAACAAGTTTGGTAGCGAAAGCATTGAAAACAAAAAAGTTTTTCCTACTGACTTTTTTTTAGACCTAACTTTTGCATGGCAGCTATACTATATAGTTGTCCGATTTGGATCAAAATTTTCAAAATTGTGTGATAGCATATAATATTGACTAAGAACAAGATTGGGAGCCATAGCATTGGAAACAAAAAAGTTTTTCCTACTAAGACTTTTTTCCAGACCTAACTTTTGTATGGCAGCTATACTATATAGTTGTCCGATTTGAATCAAAATTGTCAAAATTGTGTGGTAGCATATAATATTGACCAAGAACAAGTTTGGGAGCGAAAGCATTGAAAACAAAACAGTTTTTCCTACTAAGACTTTTGTAAGACCTAACTATTGCATGACAGCTTTACTGTATAGTAGTCCGATTTGTATCAAAATTGGTGGAATTATGTGAAAGCATATAAAACTTACAAATACGAGGTTTGGGTTCTAACGCTCAAGGAGGGTTTCGAGGGCAAAATGACTGCCGATTACATTAAGGACTACTTGGCCAACATCCCCTAAGACCTAAGTGCGAGTTTCAAGCGCAAGCAAAGCTTTTCTATCCGTAAATAAAAATAAAATTTGTAATTGGTGTCCTTTGGAAATGAATGATAAGTGAGACTTTATTTGAATATTAATTGACTCCAATCGCCTCCACATAACCCACACAAGTGTCAGGGTCGAAAATGAACAGGTTGCGATGCGGTGCCTCCTGGGCCACAACGCCTCCCACAACAGCCAAGGCTGGCGTTACTAAGAGCCGATGTGAACAGTAGATCATCAAGAATGGTCTGTAACAGTTTAAGGTCCGACTTCCTGGGAAGAACGCAATTGCTGAAGAATCCGAAGCAGAACCGTGACTGGACCATGGCGTTTCAACTTTCGCTGGTAGTTCGGGGCAATCACATCAAAGTCCAGCCATGCCGAATAATCTGGATACTGCACTTCACGTTGCACGGGCGTGAACGCCGTTTCGTATTTAAACTTCTCCTTGGGTTTTGAGATTATCTTGTACTTGGTGACATTCCTGAAAGGGGACAGAAGGTGGTTTTAGATGGAGAAATCATCGATTGGCAAACATATTCACTTACTCACTCCACATATAGATGAGTCTGCAAACCCGCAAAATAGAAACTAAAATAGCCCCAAACATCGCTGGCGAAGAACTTTACGCCCAGATTACGACATATACCATCTATGCGCTGCAGTTCCTCATTGTTCTGGCCATTCACGACCTCCAAATTGAACTGGCCAAAGAAGTCCTTGGTCTTACCATCGGATTTAGGGCACGGCCGCGCTCTAGAGATGCCTCGGCGCTGTTGCTCCCAAAGGTCTAGCGCGCAGCCAAGAACTGTGAACAAAAGTCGTTCTCTGTGACCAGCTTGTCGTCATGCAGCTTCACAGTGTTGACGCCGGACAGGATTATGTTCTTGGCTATTTAGGCTTCAAGTCCATTCAATCCAGAGATGAGTATTTTGGCTGGAAATGTAATTTTGGGCATTTTCCGTTTCTTCTCCCTCACCGAGCCGGGGTGTTTACTAAGCTAAAGCTTCTTGTAGCAGTCGAACGCCTTCAAGATTCGATGGTTACAAGACAAAAAGATTCTGAACCATCTGTGAGTCGTGTGTGAATCAGCAGCACCTTTCGATTTCGTACCTGCACAGCCAATGCTTGATGACCTAGTGCCAGTCGAACGAGGATATAGAACTATAGAACAGTGAACAAATTAAAAACAAATTAGCATAAAAGTTCTTTTAAGTCCTTTATAAATTAACAGTGTATATTTTCTTTCTTTCAAAACATCTGCTTTACATCACAAGGTAAACTCATTAAATATGTAGCTAAAACATGGAATGCTTGTTTGTAATTGTAGGAAGTTGTGGGCAAGTTGTCGGCGGTTAGGATTTTCCGCTTTTGGCCTCGCAGGCCACTATCTTCACCTTGTCGACCTTAACAAATTCGAGGTTTTCACGAAATTCCACTTCGTCAAGTATAAGAGTCCAGACATTGTCACAGAAACGATAGGTATTCAATCTACCAGCCTTGAAGATGACACGAGCCTTGGCACGTTGACTGAGAACATTGTTGATGCTCTTGTCGAACTGCAGCAGCACCTTAGCGGCCAAGCCAGGCGAAATTTGACCATTCTGCAAAATTAACACATTTTTAAGTATATTTCAACCAAGGTGCGACGGGACTGTACAGCATTGCAGTGGCTACTTTTTGTTTTTGCGCTCACCTGTACTTGTTCGTCGAGAGTCTCTTGCAGTGTACTACCAATAGTGGAGCTGCGGTATAGTTGATAAGCCATATTTTAGTTGATTGTACTTATTTTGTTGGATCCTGTATTTTAAGTAATTCTTCACGCCGGACTGCTGAGGAAAATGTGCTTTATCATATCAGTGTGACCGTAGAAGGACAACGATAAAATACTTTTAAACGGAGTAAAAGTTATCGAAGTTATCGATACGGTTTAGCATGTGTCAGCATAAAGCTAATAGGCTAATACTGGTCACACTGTCCCAAACAAATCAATTGTCACTATTGATATATCTTGTTTTGACAGTTCCTTTGTTGAGGTGTATACTAAGCTTCAGCTTCTTGCAGCATTCGATGGCCTTCAGCAGCGGCCCGCCAAAATCGGCAATGTCCTTGCTCTGTATTTGGTGGGAGTTACAAGACAAAACGATTCTGAATCAACAGCCCCTTTCGATTTCGTACCTGCACAGCCAATGCTTGATGATCTTGTGCAAGTGAAACAAGGATATAGAACCGAAAAATTTACAAATAAATTTACATGCAACCAATTTAAATCAGTTTTAAATCCTTTATGAGTTAACAGTGTACATTTTCTTTCTTTCAAAACATCTTCTTTACATCACAAGGAAAACTTATTAAATATGTAGAATCGAATGCTTGTTTGTAATTGTAGGAAGTTCTGGGCAAGTTGTCGGCGGTTAGGACTTTCCACTTTTGGCTTCGCAGGCCACTATCTTCACCTTGTCGACCTTAACAAATTCGAGGTTTTCACGGAATTCCACTTCGTCGAGAATAAGAGTCCAGACATTGTCACAGAAACGATAGGTATTCAATCGACCAGCCTTGAAGATGACACGAGCCTTGGCACGTTGACTGAGAACATTGTTGATGCTCTTGTCGAACTGCAGCAGCACCTTAGCGGCCAAGCCAGGCGAAATTTGACCATTCTGCAAAATTAACACATTTTTAAGTAAATTTCAACCAAGGTGCAAACGGGACTGTACTTCATTGCAGTGGCTACTTTTTGTTTTTGCGCTCACCTGTACTTGTTCGTCGAGAGTCTCTTGCAGTGTACTACCAATAGTGGAGCTGCGGTATAGTTGATAAGCCATATTTTAGTTGATTGTATTTATTTTGTTAAATTCTGTATTTTAAGTGATTCTTCACGCTGGACTGCTGTGGAAAATGTGCTTTATCATATCAGTGTAACCGTAGTAGGACAAAGATAAAACACTTTTAAACGGAGCAAAAGTTATCGAAGTTATCGAAGGGATAATAGCCTAATAGGCTATTTCCACTGAGCAACATCTAACATCTAACATCTTGATGCAAAATGTTTCTATACCACACGTTCTTCATAAAACTAAGTAATGGCAGAGAAACTTGTCAGGTATTATAATAAATTTGTTTCGTTAATATTAAGTCGCTGAAGGCAACAAGACACTTGCCGATATTGGAAGGGAAGGGAAAGGGAAAAGTATTGGCCGCCTGTGCTGATAAACGATTCTTGTGAGGCGACTAGTTGAACAATCATACTACCAGCACTAATGTCTCTTGTCCCGTTTTCGCAAGCCTTTTCACGATATGGGCATAAGAAACCGATTTAAAAACGCCTCGCATGGAAGCTGGCATAAGGAACATAATTCAAGCGGAGCTCGCCCCATTACCGACATAATGCTGATCTTTCCCCGTTTTGCACAAAGCACCCAATCGACATTAATTCAGAAATTTTGAGCAGCAGCTGACATTTTTTAAAACCTAACTATTGCATGGCAGCTATACCATATAGTAGTCCGATTTGTATCAAAATTGGCAAAATTGTGTGGTAACATATAATATTGACCAATAAAAAGCTTGGGAGCGATAGCAATGAAAACAAAAAAGTTTTTCCCACTAAGACTTTTTTTAAGACCTAACTTTTGCATGGCAGCTATACTATATAATTGTCCGATTTGGATCAAAATTGGCAAAATTGTGTGGTAGCATATAATATTGACCAATAACAAGTTTGGGAGCGATAGCATTGAAAACAAAAAAGTTTTTCCTACTAAAACTATTTTTAAACCTAACTTTTGCATGGCAGCTATACTATATAGTTGTCCGATTTGGATCAAAATTGGCAAAATTGTGTGGTAGCATATAATATTGACCAATAACAAGTTTGGGAGCGATTGCAATGAAAACAAACAAGTTTTTCCTACTAAGACTTTTCTTCAGACGTAACTTTTGCACGGCAGCTATACTATATAGTAGTCCGATTTGGATCAAAATTGACAAAATTGTGTGGTAGCATATAATATTGACCACTATCAAGTTTGGGAGCCATAGCATTGAAAACAAAAAAGTTTTTCCTACTAAAACTATTTTTAAACCTAACTTTTGCATGGCAGCTATACTATATATTTGTCCGATTTGGATCAAAATTGGCAAAACTGTGTGGTAGCATATAATATTGACCAATAACAAGATTGGGAGCCATAGCATTGAAAACAAAAAAGTTTTTCCTAGTAAGACTTTTGTTTAGAACTATCTTTTGTATGGCAGCTATACTATATAGTTGTCCGATTTTCATAAAACTTGGTGGAATTATGTGAAAGCATATAAAACTTACAAATACGAGGTTTGGGTTCTAACGCTCAAGGAGTGTTTCGAGGGCAAAATGACTGCCGATTACATTAAGGACTACTTGGCCAACATCCCCCCAAGTCCCAAGTGCGAGTTTCAAGTGCAAGCAAAGCTTTTCTATCCGTAAATAAAAATAAAATTTGTAATTGGTGTCCTTTGGAAATGAATGATAAGTGAGACTTTATTTGAATATTAATTGACTCCAATCGCCTCCACATAACCCACACAAGTGTCGGGGTCGAAGATGAACAGGTTGCGATGCGGTGCCGCCTGGGCCATAACGCCTCCCACAACAGAATGGGATGGTCACATCACGAATGGTCTGTAACAGTTTAAGGTCCTACTCCCTGGGAAGAACGAAATTGCTGAAGAATCCGAAGCAGAACCGCTGGTAGTCCGGGGCCATCACATCAAAGTCCAGCCATGCCGAATAATCTGGATACTGCACTTCTCGTTGCACGGGCGTGAACACCGTTTCGTATTTAAACTTCTCCTTGGGTTTTGAGATTATCTTGTACTAGGTGACATCCGTGAAAGGTGACAGAAGGTGGTTTTAGATGGCGAAATCATCGATTGGCAACCATACTCACTTACTCACTCCACATATCGATGGGTCTGCAAACCCGGAAAAAAGAATCCAAACATGCCCCAGACATATCGCTGGCGAAGAACTTTACGCCCAGATTACGACATCTACCATCTATGCTGCAGTTCCTCATTGTTCTGGCCATTCACGACCTCCAAATTGAACTGGCCAAAGAAGTCCTTGGTCTTCTCCTTGAGCGGTTGAGTATCGGCCGATATATCTACCATCGGATTTAGGGCACGGCCGCGCTCTAGAGATGCCTCGTCCCTGTTGCTCCCAAAGGTCTAGCGCGCAGCGAAAACCAAAAGTCTTTCTCTGTGACCAGCTTGTCGTCATGCAGCTTCACAGAGTTGACGTTGGACAGGATTAAGTTCTTGGTTATTTAGGCTCTAAGTCCATTCAATCCGGAGATGAGTATTTTGGCTGGAAATGTAATTTTAAGCATCTTCCGTTTCTTCTCCCTCACCGAGCCGGAGGTTTATACTAAGCTAAGCTTCTTGCAGCAGTCGATGGCCTTCAAGATTCGATGGTTACAAGACAAATCGATTCTGAGCCATCGGTGAGTCGTGTGTGAATCAACAGCACCTTTCGATTTCGTACCTGCACAGCCAATGCTTGATGACCTAGTGCCAGTCGAACGAGGATATAGAACTATAGAACAGTGAACAAATAAAAAACAAATTAGCATAAAAGTTCTTTTAAGTCCTTTATAAATTAACAGTGTATATTTTCTTTCTTTCAAAACACCTGCTTTACATCACAAGGTAAACTCATTAAATATATAGCTTAAACATGGAATGCTTGTTTGTAGTTGTAGGAAGTTGTGGGCAAGTTGTCGGCGGTTAGGACTTTCCGCTTTTGGCTTCGCAGGCCACTATCTTCACCTTGTCGACCTTAACAAATTCGAGGTTTTCACGAAATTCCACTTCGTCAAGTATAAGAGTCCAGACATTGTCACAGAAACGATAGGTATTCAATCTTCCAGCCTTGAAGATGACACGAGCCTTGGCACGTTGACTGAGAACATTGTTGATGCTCTTGTCGAACTGCAGCAGCACCTTGGCGGCCAAGCCAGGCGAAATTTGGCCATTCTGCAAAATTAACACATTTTAATGTATATTTCAACCAAGGTGCGACGGGACTGTACTGCATTGCAGTGGCTACTTTTTGTTTTTGCGCTCACCTGTACTTGTTCGTCGAGAGTCTCTTGCAGTGTACTACCAATAGTGGAGCTGCGGTATAGTTGATAAGCCATATTTTAGTTAATTGTACTTATTTTGTTGAATTCTGTATTTTAAGTAATTCTTCACGCTGCACTGCTGTGGAAAATGTGCTTTATCATACAAGTGTGACCGTAGTAGGATAACGATAAAATACTTTTAAACGGAGTAAAAGCTATCGAAGTTATTGAAGGGATAGTAGCCTAATAAGCTATTTCCACTGAGCAACATCTAACGTCTTGAAGCAAAATGTTTCTATACCACACGTTTCGGCAAGTATATTGCCTTCGTCGCGTAGGAGAACAACTCAGCCAAAAAGTGTTTTGACTGGAGTGAAGAAAGACGGCCGAAATTAAACCCCAAATAAACAAACAAATACACAACGAAAACGGCCCAACAACTCATCAACATGTACTCAAGCAGACTTTTGCTTATTGGCCTTCCTTCGTTAGCTAACAGTAGAACAGTCTTAGGTGTTTCTTTTCTTCATAAGCTAAGTATCGGTGATGTAGACTCTTCTGATCTTTTAGGTCGCCTTAACTTACCGTTCCTTCTAGGCCAACTAGAAACTATTTTCCTTTTATCTTGTCTAGATGCACAACTGATTATGCCCAGCATAATCGATTTCGGGTTTTATGTAAGAATTACAATGATCTCTATCACCTGCTCTCAACAGAACTCTCTCTCTTCTCTCTAAAAACGTCTCTCTATAATTATCTCCGGGGAAATCGCTGACCACTCCCAGCTGTGAGTAGGGGCATAGCTTGCCAGACTGGCTAAAAAATTCTCCCCCACCGGGTCAGAGATTTTCCGGTTATTTAGTTTTAAGTTTTACGTATACATTTTTATACCCTGTTCCCATTAAAAATGGGAAAAGGGGATCATGAAGTTGTGCAAATGTATGTAACAGGCAGAAGGAAGCTTCTCCGACCCTATAAAGTATATATATTCTTGATCAGCATCAACAGCCGAGTCGATATAGCCATGTCCGTCTGTCTGTCTGTCCGTCTGTCTGTCTGTCTGTCTGTATGAACGCGTCGATCTCAGAGACTATAAGAGATAGAGACACAAATTTTGGCATGCACATAGGTGTATACCGTACCCAGATCAAGTTTGTTTCAGATTTTGAAAATATCCCCCCCTACCCCCTTAAACCGCAAAAAACTGTCACAGCCACAATTTTAAAGTTAGAACCTGGTGGCTTCGAATATACTATACTAACTACTCTCAAAAGGAAAATAAGATACGAGCAAAAACACAAAAGTTATTAAACAATTGTCTCAATTGAACAGGGTATTTTGTAGTCGGGAAACTCGACTACAGCGCTCTTACTTGTTTATTTTTAAAGTTTTCTTTAAGATAGTTTTCTCTCTTTCTCTCTATCTCTGTTTTAGTTTAATTTATTATATTATCTTTTTTTTCCTTTGCTCCTACATAACTATAGGTTTTGGTTTTTTCTCTCTCTCCCTTTTCTCGATCTCTATATTATTAATGTTTTTGCTTGCTCTAATAACGTCTCTGACTACAATGGGCTGTTAATAGGGGCATAGCTGGCCGGACGGGCAAATAAAATACCCCCACCGTGTCGGAGTCGTTATTAGTTTATTTTGTAATTTTAGTAGATTTTCTTTGATAGGCTTCCTTAGCTCATAAAATTTTTTTTGTAACGTATTTATACTTTTGTTGACAGCATTTGTTTGTCGACTCTAAATAAATAAATAAATAAAATAAATAAATCAATAAATAAAAAGAATCATCTTATCTTCACAATATGCTAAGACCTGCAGCATCGCAGCGCACAAACAATTTTATATGCCCGAGATGGAAGCTATTATACTCTGAGAGGCAGTTTTTGATAAATGCTATTCGGCTATGGAACGACCTACCTCATGGTATCAAAACAATTGGAAGCGTAAATCAATTCAAGATAAAGGTTAGGGAAATCATGCAAGATAGGGAATTAGAGGAATAATCAAATAGTTATAATAGAATCATTTAAACGAATACTTTTAATATAATTAATTTCTATGTCTGTTAGTGTTTAAATTTAAATTTAATAATTGTAATAATTTAAGTTAGGAAAATTGTAAATGTTATGGATAAAAAACTGTGACTAGCGCGTTAATTTATAAGTGCCAATGTACTTGTTGCGCTGGGAGTAGCATAAAAAAATAAATAACATATAAAAAAAAATTTGCAGCAAAAATATTTTGTCGGTTTTTATCAATGGACGTGAATCACCTACATCACAATGTAGAGTGCGACATTTTTCCATAATTTTATTTATGTGTTATATATTATAATGCGAAACAAAACTTACAGTTAATTGCAATCACATGGTTTCTTATGATTTCGTATGCATTCTTTTTTTACCCTGCGTACCCTCAGAAAGATTTTAGATAGCAAGAGATTTATCAAAAAAAGTATGCATTATTAATGTCGAAATTAGAAAAATTGCGCTATCGCGGCAGTGAAACCGAAAATTTTCAGACGGGCTATGAATAAATTTAAGATTGGCTTACATTAGCTCAATTTAATTGATTCTCTATAAAAATGTGAGAAAACATAGTGTTTTTCACCACTTTTAATTGTTTGGTTTTGGTGAACTGTTTCTGGAAGTTGCCTATATATATTATAGCATTCAAACATCGGCCGCAAATTATTATAGCATGTTAAATAAGTTTGGCTACAACATCAAAAATATGACTGGGACTCAATTTACAGACATGCAGATGTTAATTCTCAAATAGATCAATTCCATTTGTCCACTGTCAATCTATTTGATAGTACTATACCACTACGCAAGAAAATACTGAGACCAAAGCAAAAACCCTGGTTTAATAATAACATAGCTGCTCATATATCGCAAAGAGACATAACATATAAAAAATGGAAACGATACAAAACTAATGAACATTACCGACGCTTTAAACTACTTAGAAAAACTGTATATGACTTAATCGAGACCGCCAAGGACTCCTATTATTCGGAAAAATTTATAAGTGCGATAACGACCAGACCAACATGGAGTGAGCTAAAAAATGTTGGAATTGGTAAAGAAAGAGGTAAAAGTAAAGTTGACACTGACATTAATGATCTCAATCTCAAGTTTGTTGACTCTGGTCTACCTGAAGCAACATCCAACATGTACCTTGAAACTTTACCAAATAGAAACTTTGACAGTAGTTTTAGCTTTATGTGCGTGGATCAGTGTGATGTCCTTGAATCTGTACTTCAAGTTAAGTCAAATGCAATTGGATTAGATGATATGAATCCCAAGTTTCTCAAAATTATTCTTCCACAAATCCTTCCCCATATTACCCATATATGCAACACAGTGTTCACTACATCGACATTTCCAAACTTATGGAAATTAGCTAAAATAATCCCAATCCCAAAAGGGAACAGTGAATATAGGCCCATATCAATATTACCGTTTTTGTCCAAAGTTGTGGAACAATTGATGGCACAACAAATAAGCAAATTTCTTACAGATAACTCATTATTTAGTAATAAACAGTCTGGTTATAGAAAACATAGGAGCTGCACCACGGCAATACTGAACATCACTGAGGACATTAGAAAACGAGAGCGTAATCTAAAGTCGGCTCTAACCGACTTCGATATACCCGTTACTCATGAAAACAAATGTTTAATAGCCTTCCTGTATGCCTGAGGTGGGTCAGCCGAAAAGTATGCAACATTTTATTATCTCGGCTATTTATTATCCGATCTTGATGAAAATTGGAGGGTTTATAGATATTGCAAATATAAATCTACGGGAGTTATTCAGCATTTGCTATTGTGGAGGCGTGGGTGGGCGTGGCAAAAATTTTAAATAAACTTGATCTGCGTGCAGACAATAGGAGTCTACATTCCAAAATTGGTTGCTCTAGCTCTTCTAGTCTCTGAGATCTAGGTGTTCATACAGACAGACGGACGGACGGACAGACGGACAGACGGACAGACGGACATGGCTATATCGACTCGGCTGTTGATGCTGATCAAGAATATATATACTTTATATGGTCGGAAATGATTCCTTCTGCCTGTTACATACATTTGCACGACTTTAGTATACCCTTTTACTCTACGAGTAACGGGTATAACAAATAGATGATGGCAATGTGACCTTTCTGACACTACTTGACTTCAGCAAAGCTTTCGACACGGTTAATCACGAAATATTAGTAACCAAGCTAGACAAATTTTATAATTTTACTGATACTGCCATTAAATTAATAAAATCATATTTATGCGATAGAAAGCAGGCGGTGGTTTCGGAGTCCGAAACCTCATCCATACTGTATCTTAAACGTGGTGTTTCCCAAGGTTCAGTTCTTGGTCCACTTCTTTTTTCCTTATATGTAAATGACCTTCCTGACCTGCTAAGTAATTGTAATGTCCACATGTACGCAGATGATGTCCAAATGTATGTTAGTCGTCCTTTGAGTAAAATAAATGAGTGTGTCAATTTTTGTAATTGTGATCTTTTAAGTGTTAATGAATGGGCTAAGTGTAATGGACTGTCATTAAACCCAGCAAAGTGCAAATGTCTAGTTATATACAAAAAATCATTGAGTACAAGAGATCTTGCGAAATTAATAATTGACAATACACCATTAGAATATGTATCGCAAGCCATTAATCTAGGCATAACATTAAATGACACATTAACTTGGAATGATCAAGTAACTAAAGCTGCTGGGAAAACCCATGGAATTCTAAGACAACTATCCTTCAGTAAGTGCTTTTTAACTACAAATATCAGACTTCTAATCGCAAAGACTTACTTGATACCAATGCTTTGCTATGGGATCGAAATATTTGGGAATTATGACGCTGCCTCTCAGAGAAGATTAAACGTAACATTCAACAATATTGCTAGATATGTCTATAATAGAAGACAATCGGACCACATTACGCACTTCGCTAACCAGATATAAGACCTTGACTTCAGAACGTGGACTGGATACAGATCTTTAATACTGCTGCATAAGATAGTACATACTAAACAGCCATTCTATTTATATGATAAATTAAGCTTTGCCTCTTCAACAAGAACCATGAATTTAAAAACAATGCGACATAAACTAGCTAGCTCAGAGAAACATTTTTTCGTGAATACTGTTCGGTTGTGGAACCAACTCCCACCCTATTTAAAAAATATTAGTAGTGCAACGCAATTTAGGGCCAAATTAAATACTCACCTTAAAAATTAAAACATGTAGTACAAAAAAAAAAAATATAATCGATAAATATATAAATATTATTATTAATAATCAATTAAAATCAAAATTAAATTAGAATTTGTAAAATTATAATAAGTTAGGATGCTCTAAATATTTTCCCCAGAGAATTGTTTTTGTGACTGGTGCAATAATCATATGTTTATACTTGTAGCACCAGGAATATTGTCAAATAAATTAAATTAAATACAATTCATCCATTAAGGGCCAAGCCGAGATTCAATTTATTATGGCAGCTACAAATTGCACAAGTTTACAATACACTTGGCCCTCGCTTAACACGGACTATTTTAGCACGAACTCGGTCTTACACGGTTACAAATTTGCTCCCATCCCCCTTTTAACACGCTTAAAACCTCGTTCTTACACGATTGCAAAATATCGATATATATATTTTTTTGCTGTCAATTAACGCGTTAGTGCCTTTGTGCTTGTGTCATACGCACGGGGTGCTTGTCGAAAAAGGGGAATCCCACATTTGATCTGTCAGATGTAAGCGTGTTTTAGTAGGTGCAAAAATCTTGAGCTTTGCTGACCCGTAAATAAAAAGTCAAAGATTTTGTGGTAAGTAAAATGGTGGTACAGCTTGATTAAATCAAAAGGTGAATACATACATAATTAAAATAAATAAATTTCAGCTTTTACAATGGCAGAAAGAAAGAACAGAGCTCCTTTAAAACGAAAAGTCATTTCTATAGAAACAAAAATACAAATTCTAAACCGCTTAGACAATGGGCAAACTGCCACGGAAATTGCAAGAAGCCTTGATTTAAATGAGGCAACAGTTCGCACTATCAAAAAGAATGAAACTGAAATACGACGTGCAGGAAGCATTGGGTCATCTATATCTACAAAATTTACCAGTAGAGCACGTGCACCAATTTTGGAGAAAATGGAAAGAGCACTTAGCATTTGGATTGACGATAGCTACGAAAAAAAAGATCCCTTTAAGCCAGCGGATCATTCAGGAAAAGGCACTCAGGATTTATGGACTGCTCGAGCAAAATGGAGAGCCCTCTTCTAGCATAGATTTCGTTGCTAGTAATGGATGGTTCGAGAAATTTAAAAAAAGGTTCTCCATTCATAGCCTCAAATTTAAGGGCGAAGCGTCATCGGCCGATGATGGAGCTGCTACCACATACCCAGAAGAAATTCAGGGGTTCATTAAAGAAGAGGAATTCCTGCCCGACCAAGTTTTCAATGCGGATGAAACTGGACTTTGCTGGAAAAAAATGTCAAATCGAACTTTTTATCAAAGAATGAAAAAGTAGCTCCCGGCTTTAAGGCACAACAAGATCGCTTTACACTTTTGCTGTGTAGTAATGCATCAGGCGACTTTCAAGTAAAGCCAATGCTTGTTTATAAGTCTTTCAATCCCCGTGCGTTTAAAGGGATAGACAAGAGCAAGTTACCCGTTTACTGGATAGCAAATTCCAAAGCTTGGGTAACTGCAGAATTATTTAAAGACTGGTTCTTGAATTGTTTTGTACCTGAGGTTGAAAAATATTTAAAAAAAAGAATTTATACTTTAAAGCACTATTATTATTGGACAATGCCCCAGGACATCCGAAAGATTTAACCCATCCGAATGTCAAAATAAAATTTCTTCCACCTAATACAACATCACTTCTGCAGCCAATGGATCAGGGTATAATTTACACTTTCAAGACATATTACATCAGGCGCTCTATACGCTGGATTTTGGATACAACTGAAACTGACTCCATCGATGTAACCAGTGCTTGGAAGAAATTTTCTATTAAAGATAGCCTTGAGTTGGTAAACTTATCTTTAAAAGAGATTAAGGTGTCAACATTAAATAGATGCTGGAGGAAATTATGGCCAGAGGTTGTTAAAAGCCATGAAATAGAAGTGCCAAAACGTGGATTCCAGGATATATTGGACCTTGCTCACTTGATTGAAGGTGAAGGTTTCGACGACATGGCAAATGATGATTTGCAAGAGTTGTTTGAAGATGAAGAAATTAATGACGAATCATTGCTTGAGATTGCTGTGAATGAAGCAAACAATTCAAAATCAGATGACAGCAGCTCTGAAGAAACCGATCCGATTAGTTTAACGATAGAAAAGCTCCAAGAAGGATTCGCATATGCTAGCAGCTTGGAATCGTGCTTTTTAAATGCAGATCCGGTCATCGAACGACGACTTAAGTTTAAGAGAGAGTTGGAAAAAATACTTTTGCCTTATAAGGAGTTCTATAAAAAAGCTTTAAAAGCCACCAAACAATCGAAAATGACTGATTTTTTTGATAAGGAGCCACCAAAAAAGAAAACATGTTGAAACAAACTGGCTTAAACTATAAATGCCACCAAATGCATTTCAAATTTGATATGAATAGAAACATATGATCTCCTTACTTTTTAACATTTTTAAGTTTCTATAAAGTTTAACCTGTTAATTAATTATATGAAGCAACTTTTTTAATTTAATAGCAACAACTTTTAATTTTGAAAATATGAATGTTATGCATTTATTAAAGGGATATACATAATAACTGTTGGTTAATTTTGAACAAATGTATGAAACTTTAATAAAAACAGACCAAATTTGAACAATAAAAAATTTTTTGTTGCGCCAATTTTGAATTTTGAAAACGTAACCCCTTATTTTGTACTGAATCCATGTTTCGCTTAACACGATTTCGCTTAACACGAGGATTTCTAGGAACGTAACCCCCGTGTTAAGCGAGGGCCAAGTGTATTTTGCTCCAGAGATATTTGGGTAATCTTGTCTTGACCAAGGTTCGTTTATATTTTTATACTTGTTGAGTTTATGCAAAAGGATGTAATAGGGAGAATTTTTCGGCTTTTATAAATTTTGATTAAAAATTGCGTATACGCATTTGATTTGCGTTTACGCACAGAAATTAAGCGTAGTGTGCGTATGTCTCAAATATTAAAACGTAGTGTGCGTACTTTTGAAGTATACGTCAGCGTAGTTGAAGTACGCATACGCACTGTGAAGTGTACGTATACGTACTTTTTAAAAAAGGCGTATTGAAGTACGCATACGTTTTTTGACTGGATACGCATTGAAGCATTGACGCATTTGAAGCTATACGTATGTATACGTTTTTGGTACGTTTTGCAGTTCTCTGATACACAAGTAAGTGAAAGCTGGAGCACTGCTTATACAGCAGCGACTTACACGTCTGACCCGCAGATGCTATTCACACCGACACGAGCCGAACCAGGGGTCGACGAAAGCAGGTCAGTGCTAGCTTATCTCGCTCCTCTTGACAAACCCTGTTGCACAGCATTTTTAAATCAGATCTCTCTTCTTAAAGAGAAGTACCGAGCGTGACAAGAAACCCACTTTTAAATTAAAAAACAATTTAGTAAAAAAAAGTTACTTATGCCAAACAATTATTTAACAAGAAAAAAACTTGTGACGTTTTATTTTGGTAGCAACATTCAATAGCTATCCATTCTAATAAAGGTTCAAGTATAGAACAAGTTCATGGTGTACGAAATTATTTCAAACTAAATCCAGTTGACATTTTTGTAGGTGATGATGATGATGATGATGATGACAACGAGGACAATAATGAAGCCATGCACATGCGACCGCAGTCATGGCCACAGCAAGACCCATGTCCGCCATGTTACTCCTTTTATTTTTTGCTCTTCTGCTGCTATATCCTTTTTTGTCGCACACACACACACACACACTGATGGACAGACGGACAGACACAGAAAGTGTAAAGAGAGAGAGAGAGAGAAATTCCTAAATGAACGATATAAATTGTTGGCAGCCACAAATAATGAAAACACTTTGCGGTCATTTAGCGCTATTTGAGGCTCACTCACACACACACACACACGCATGCTGTTGACTGCTATCTGTGTCTGTGTGTGTGTGTGAGTGCCTTCCTTCTTCATAGTCTGTGGGTGACATTTTTTCTTGCCCTTCATCGACCCCCCCGTTCAAAGTCTATTGCAATTTGAAAATGACATACGAAGTCCATTAAGCGCACAAATGTGCAGCGAATGCAGCCAGTGGAGGTGGGAATGGGATTGGGATTGGGACTCTGGCACTGCCTTTCTAATCCCGCCTGATGAGCGCACGCCTGCTCGTTACATCGTTACTCAGTCAGTGCTAGCAATACTTTGACCCTGCCCCCCCAGTCCAGTTGGGTTTGGGGGGATAGCTGAACATTTTCTTCATCAACACACAGCAATACAGTGAAGTTCAAGTTAAATGAACAGTGAATTGACCATTGGCAATGCTGTTGGAAGGTCCCAAAAAAAAAACAAAAACACTTTCAGTTCTGATTCTGTTTCATTTTTATCACTTGCCTTTTGGTTTTTCGAACTGTTTTTTGTGTAGATACAAAATTGAAGGATTTCATACTTGGAACAAGTATTTTTGATGTCAAAAAGTACGCTAAGAATAAATGCTCTTTTGATACTGAATCTTCAACTTTGCTGACTTTCTCTCTCCTATGAAACCCAGAATGAGAACGAGAAAATTCTTAAACGAATAAATTTTATTTAATAAGCATTCGAACCCTTTTTAAAGTCGTTTTGTGGACCTTATCAAACCTAAAATTTGTGCTCTAACCTTAG
Source organism: Lordiphosa magnipectinata (assembly GCA_037044535.1). NCBI lineage: Eukaryota > Metazoa > Arthropoda > Insecta > Diptera > Drosophilidae > Lordiphosa > Lordiphosa magnipectinata. The sequence continues at coordinate 3,289 of JBAMBO010002198.1, read as the reverse complement.
TTCAAAGCATTTTATAATGTTTGGCTTTATATTACATCCACGTGACTCTTTCTTAAATGTTCGGTTTTCATAGAAATTAAAAGAAAGTGCTTAAGACTTTCCCAGTTTAAGGTTTTAAGCTCATTTCAGATTCAGCTCCCAACTCTCATTTAACAACTTTTTTTTCACCCGCCAAACTCACAAAGAAAAGAAGTTTATCTAGGGTTTAAGCTCGGTTTTGGTTAAATACGAAACGGTTTTCTTAAGGATTTTTTTCTGCACCGGATTGCGGCCTTCACCAAAACAAGTATAAGAGTTCTTAACAAAAAGAATTTTCTGTAATCGGGTGTTTCTCTTGGGTTTCTGACTTTTATTTACACACAGGTTTTTATTTACAAACAGTTTACAGCATAGGTCCACCCGGAGACAATAGGCCAGACAATAGAAGAGAACTCATCGCACGACCGTGCTACAAACGCACTTTCCCGTACTCACACCGCCAAAGCGCTGGGGCCAGACAATATCCCAACTAATGCGATAAAGGTCATTGTGGGAGCACAGCCAGATGTTTTCGCTGATCTCTATAAATAGTGCATCAGGGAGATAGTCTTTCTTACAAGATGGAAGCTTCACAGTCTTGTGCTGCTTCCAAACAGGGGCAAGAACATGGAGGATCCCTCTGCGTACAGACCATTGTGCATGCTAGACGTAGTCAGCAAACTGTTCGAACGCATCTTATGTAACCGCCTAGAGGCGAGACTGTAAGAACGGCACGGTATCTCAAACCATCTCAAACCATTCTGCGCTAGACGCAATTTCAGTGGTGGGGCACACTGCAAGATGACGGGGCGGAAGCAAGGAGTGTTGCCTGGTCACCGAACTAGACGTTAAGAACGCATTCAACTCCGCTCGCTGGGAAAATATCCTCCAAGCACTCATACGTATCGGTATAACTGCATATCTGCTGACACTTGTAGCCAGTTTCTTCGAGAACCGTACTCTGCTCTACGATACATCGGAGGGCCGGAAATCATACGGATTCTGTGGAACGTGATGTATGACGGAGTACACCGACTATCTGCACGGATTGGTGTCAGCATTCTTGGTTTTGCAGATGATATCGCCATCGTCACAGTAGCCAAAAAGCTGGAGGATGTGCAAGTGACCGACTGGCTACAGGTTAACGGGCTGAGCCAGGCACCCCACAAAACGGAAGCGGTCCTTTTCAGTTGCTGGAAACGGGTGAAAACTGCCAATATAAGAGAAAACTGCCAATAATGTCAAAGGAGGCTATTAAGTACCTGGGGGTTATGCTGGACCACAAGCTAAACTTCAAAAGCCACCTAGCATAGGAAAAGGCCAAAAGGACCCCGACAACGTAGTAGATGGCTGATCTGCAGCGTAGTCAGTTCAATCATCATCTACGCAGCACCGATATGGGCCCCTGCAATGACCGTTCCATCATACGCCCGAGGACGTAAAATGGCGTACAGGAGGTGTGCTCTACGAGTTACCTGCAGTTTCCGCACAGTGTGGGAGGACGCGACCCCAGTACCAGCAGAAAATGGTGCCGCTCGAACTGTTAGCTATGGAAAGCAGGGAGGCAGACGATCAGCAAAGAGAAAGAGAACTATGACTAAATGGCAGGCTTGGCAGCTGGAACAAAAGTACAGCTAGGGCGAACCGACTTTTATCCAACACAGCTACTGACTGGACTTTAAGTTTAAGCATGAGACAGATCCGTTTTGCACACACTGTGCACGGACTTTAGCAGACGCAGAACATATCGCTCACTTGCTTAAGGACTGTTATAACTCAAAACGCGTTTAAATCTCTCAATGGATTTCACCCAGAGAAAAAAGTTCTTTTAGTTTCAAGTTAATCTAGTAAAATATTATTAATTTAAAATGCTCATTTTAAAAATTGGAAAATATTATTATACTCTGTACCGAAGGTACATAGAGTATATTAAGTTTGTGCAAAAGTATGTAACAAGGAGAAGGAATCGTTTCCGACCCTATAAAGTATATATATTCTTGATCAGCATCAACAGCCGATTCGATATAGCCATGTCCGTCTGTCCGTCTGTCTGTCAGCCCGTCCGTCCGTATGACCGAAGAGATCTCAGAGATGGTAAGAGATAGAGGTTTGACATGTATGGGACATATATTTCTTATACTTGCAGGCAGATCAAGTTTATTTTCAATTTTTGTCACGCCCCCTCCCGCCCCCCCAATTTGGAAAAAACGTCATATCTCCTACAGTTTTGAAGATAGATCGTTCGTACCTTTTAGAGATACCTTGAAAACTAAATTATTTATCAATTTGCTGAAGGAATGATAAAGATCTGATGAACGATACTCAAGTTATGAGCAAAAAACGCCCAGTAAACACCCCCCACCTCCCCACCCATCACCACAGCATTCTATTGAACGGCAATCTTAGTGAGAGAGAGAGTGAAACTTAGAGATGAGCGAGTATATCTCGTGAGCAAATGCGAGCTGCGACGTTAAGGGTACAGAATATGTTATAGTAGGGCTTGACCGACTTTCTTTCTTGTTTTTTAACTGAAAGCCGAAGTATGTTTGCGCAATATGGACTGCAGGAAAACTGAGATATGTCGCTCTTGCTTTTTCTTCTTCTTGTTCCAATCCCTTGGACATCAACTACTCCTTTCCAGCGAACTTTGCTTTCCGTCTCTCTACCGACAGTCCTCCTCCAAGTTTCTTTGGGTCTGCCTGGTGTCCGCCCGACTTCGTCCAACGGGTTCCACTTCATTGCCTTCCTTTCAATGTTGTTCTCATTTTTCCACAATGTGTGTCCTATCCAGCTCCATTTCATTCTGCGTATTTTCGTGTCGACACTCTCCATATTTGCTCGTCTGAGTAGCTCGGAATTCCGTATTCTGTCAGGCCAGAATATGGAGAATAGGCAACGGTTTACACAGAAATAAAAAACGTCAGGATATTTTCAATCCTTTTTAATCTTGGAGTAATCAAGGCATGAGCTTGAAAATTCAATCTCGATTTACAGGATATTCTACACACTTCAAGCTTTCAGGGAATGGCCCAAGCCTTTCGAACTTGTATCATTCCAAATGTGCTTACTTCAATCCCCTTTGAGATCAAATGTTCATAAATAAGAGAGCGAGAGCGACAAAGTCTTAGTAGCATTTTTACATGCGGCATCAAATGATGGCGATGGTAGTGAGCTTTGAGATGTCATTCCATTCGTGTTCAAGTACGTATGGTCGAGGGTTCGAATCCCAGTTGAGCCCCAAAAATGTTTATATTTCTTTGTTTTTCAGAAG
>JBAMBO010002197.1:0-59149 GCA_037044535.1 Lordiphosa magnipectinata | reverse complement strand
TTTCTCTAAGCAAGTACGAGAAGGATTGATTTGATCCTTGTCTTGATCCCAAGTTTAGCTCACACTGGATTGATTTTATCATGTTATTCGAGCTCGATTTGATCCCTCAGTCGGATCCAATCAAGCAGGTCCAATATTGATTTGAGACTCTTAATGAGACTAACAATAATTTTTCAAATCTTAATCTAGATACTATTGTACAACCATCCCCTATTGGAGCTAGTTTATGTTCTGCGGCCATTTAATTGAGTCGCTGGCATGGTAGGCCTTTTCTTCGGAGGCGAGAATGCGTTGCTTGCAGGGTGAGAGATTGTGCAAGTTCATTAGGGTGGGCTAGAAGCTTTTCAGAATATTTGCGCTTTAGTTGCTGTATTTCAGTTTCGTCCAATGGGATCCTCAGGTCGTTGTGGATACACTCGTTGCGAATGTAGCATGGCACTGCAGTGAGTGTTCTGAGAACTCTTGATTGTATTGTCCACACTGCTCGCACAGGCATTTCCCCATAGCTGTGAGCCATAAGTCCAGACAGGCTTTATGCTACTTTTGTACAGTAAGACTTTATATTCCAGTTTTAGATCCGAAAATCCGAAAAATGATTGCATTAAAAATGACATGAGATTAACTTTAGCTCGATGTTTAAACTCATTTTGACCCCAAAAAAGCAACCCACAAGAACTCCATGCTACTTTTTTAACGACCTTTTTGATTATCAAACCAGATAGTTCTAGCCGGCTCGAGGTCATTAGTTTGCATCCAACTGTAAAAACTGGACACAAGCAACATAACAATGGAGGCTGGTCGCTATTGAAGTCTCTTCAATAGATTTGACCCATCAACTGCAATTCAGCAGCTACCTTCTCATGCTGAAAGTGCTATAACCGGTAGGGGGAATTCCAAGGCAACGGTAAGCGCAAAAAACCCACACCACCAATAACTGCTGTGCTGGCAGAAAAATTTTTATATCAGCCTTGCTACCATTTTCGCTTTCGTACAAATTTTGCGATTTAGAGTAGAAATTTGGTACAAAAACCGGTCCTAAATCGTAAAAGTTTTGCGAAAGCGAAAATGGGAGCATGGCTTTTTGTGTGTGTAACCATTTAGCCAGAGAGAGCTTTTCACTCTCAGTTTCGAACTTGCTCTCAGTTTTTTTTCATTCTTTCGCTTTGACTGTGGAATTCCGTACTTACTTCAATCTCGAGTCCGGATCATTTGATTTTCAAGTAGGATCCGTAATTGAAATAAGCGTTTTCGGATTGATCCAAGCCTTTTACGATTGTTTCAATCCTTTAGTGCTTAATTCAAGTGAATCTAGTACAACTCGTACTTGAAAGTTCAATCGGAAGTTCGAGATCAAATCAATTTTTTTTGGACTTGATTTTAGCTCGTCTTTTTTTCGGTGTATGCGTTACAAACATTTGGACAATTTTAAAATACCCTCTAAAAGGGTATAATTAGTGGCTACCAACAAAATTCCACAGACTATAAAAGCATTGCTTAAATTTCGCTTTCTGCAATCCTGTCAGCAGTTCACCAATCTGACTTGTTATGAAAAAGTGTAGCACATCTATGTGGGCATCAGCAAATGCACTGAAATGAACACACATTAGTCGGTTGGCACTTCATAATCACATTGATAGCCTCTTACCCATTAATAGAACAAAAAAAAAACAATGATAAAAGTTTGCTCAAAAAACTTTTGCTACTTACTTTTACAGTTATTATTGAAAGCTGCAAAAACTTTGGCTTATTTCATTACGCCCAAAACTTTTCATTACGAGCAAACGACAGAGACAGAGAGAGAGAGAGCATAAGAGAGATCCATCCATTCTCTCTTATCAATGCGCAAAGTTTTGTTAAGGCAACAAAGTGAGGAAAAACTTGAACCAAAAACTATAACCGACATATCATGTGACCCTCTCAAAAAAAAAGCCATTTGAAACGTCAAGCAAATTGAATTGAGGCCCAGTAATGGCCCTGATAATTGGCCCAAATGGTATGCTGGGTGGGGGTGGTTGGCGACTGTCATATGGCACACATGTCCGACTGTCTGTCAATTGAATTGCGTTTGACGTGTGAGCTTTTAAGGTTTTTTATTACATTTATGGCAGTTGAGTGCTCGACTCGGTTCCAACCCATATCAAATATGAAAATGGATTTGTTTGATTAATAGAACAATAACAATAATAATAATAATAATATGCGTGTCCCTTCTTATCAAACAGGCACTTATTAATTGCCCACTAATTGCCGCCAGTCACGCAAAGCCATTCATATATCCACTGGGTATATACTTTTAGTTATATATATTTTTATACAGCTAGAAAAAAAATGCAAATTAATTTGCACCACAAACTTCAGGCAACACAAACATTTTCACACCATAACCAAATTAAAAGTTCTGCCAACTAAAAAACAATTTGTAAGCCAAAGTTGCTGCCACACAGTCAACACAACGCAAAAGGAGTCAGTGCGAGTTGGATGGGAGGGAGCTAGAGAAATGGAGTTGTTCCCGTGGGGCATTTTGTTGTTGTTGCTTATCTAATCAGCGCAGTTGGCTGACTTTTTTTATGGATTTTTTTTATATTTTTATTTGAAATTTCATTTTTCAAATAGAATCAGAGAGCAAACCAATTGAATTTTCATCTACCATAATTTTATAGGCAGCAGCAAGTGGCAAGAAGAAGATTTTAAAGAGAAATAAATAGACTGTCAACTTGTGGCAAAAAGAAAAGGAAGAAGCTGCCAACTTGGGGTAAATAAAAGAAAGCTCAAAATTTATTCTTGAACAAATGTGCATTACTTTTACGGGTTGCAGGACTGACAACTTGTTATTCATATAATCTTGACAGAACTGCCAACTTGGGGCAAATAAAATTAAGTTAATGCTTGGTACGGATATTTTTGCATTGTTAGTTATTTTGTTTTCAAATCAAAATTGTAGGGAAAATTTAAGCTAATTAACAGAAAATAGTTTTTTGCCTCCAATGCTGCAATAGTTGCACCAATAGCTTTATGTGATTTTCAGGAAGCGGTAGTGAGGGCACCTAGCGTTCGACAGTGTTAAATTAATCCTTTCTTGCAGTAACGATCCAAGTGGGGGCAGATGTAAAACGTTAATAAATCGGAAATAAATAAACGGTTTGTAGATTCGTCGTGACCTTTATTTGTAATTTATCGATAACTGGCTGTCCCGGCGCGCTGCTACGCCCCCTAATACTGAAGTATTTTAATCACAAAACGAAGAAGTGAAGCTTACATTGTTATTGTAATCAAATCTTCATGATAATCTAAGCTCAATTTAAAATTTAGCAAGTTTTCGCTATTTTGTGTAACTTTCTATCTTCACCATCTATCTATTCGCCCGTGTAATCTAAATTCATCCGAAAATTGAGTATTTTTTAGAACTTTTCATCTTTACCATCCGTCTACATAATTGTATTCATTAATCAATCAATTGCCCGTTTTATCTACACCTTCTATTTACCCTTCTACTTACCCGTCTATTTACCCGTCTCTTTTCCCGTCTATTTACCCGACTTTATGACTATATTAACTCATTATAAAATTTTGCAAATTTTGAAATTTTTCGGACCATTCGATGTTCACCTTTAATTTACACGTCGACAATTGCCAACAATTAAATCTTCACGACAATCTAAACTCATAATAAAATTTGGTTAATTTCGCGGATTTTTTGACCATCATACATCAAGTACACCTCCTATTTACCCGTCTTCTGTTTATCCGTTTTTAATGACAATCTAAACTCATATATGAATTTTGCATATTTCGACATTTTTTTAACCCTTCGATTTACCCGAATAAATATCCATCTTCAAATACAAACTTTTCGGAGCAGCTGTGAGGTCCATTATGTGCTACGGCGCACAAGTCTGGGGGATTATGCAGTACGATGAAGTTGAGAACCTGCTCAGATACTTTCTGAAAAAGCTATTCCGACTGCCCAGAAACACTCCAAACAGAATGCTGTATCTGGAAACGGGATTGTCACCTCTCCACATATTTACCGCAGACATGCACTTCTCCTATCTGCAGAAGGTTTTTCGCATGCCCTAAAATAGACTGCCTAAAATATTGGCTCAGTTTTTGCTAAACGGACGTCAGCAGTTCTTTCGGGAATGGGAACTTCTATCAGCCACTCACTGCGAAAGACTTAACCTCGAAGAAAGTTCAGAGTGGGAATCATGGGCTACAGAAATTCTTAAAAAGATGGATGCTTCATACAGATCATCTTTTATGATCGATTCAGAGCGGAGCTCTCAGAGGCTAATATACAAAGAACTGAACTACGACCTAGGAGAAGAAAATTATTTCAACGACGCGTTTTCAGTGGAGCAAATTCGCACAATTTTTATGGCCAGAGGTGAATTGCACAAACTCAACTTTGTCCCAAACATAGCAAGCAGCAACACAGCATGTTCTCTTTGCAATTGGAACGAGCAGGAAAACACTGTCCATTTTATTGGAAACTGCCCAATCTTGAAGGAATACAGAATTCTACATTTTGGTAACGCAAGACTACATCTGCACGAAGTTCACCAGCTACTAAATGGATAAAATTGGAGGATCCTATATAACTTTATAAGTCAGGCAACTAAATATCGAAAACAAATATTGGAAGGGGACTTTTAAAACAGAGTAACACGGCCAACCGAATCTCGCGTTATGCAGTTGAACGATCTGGTATCTGGGGAAGACCCGGGAAGCCAGGTGTATTAGACTGAATAGCGAAGAATTTGGAAGGCAATGATCGACTGACGGTTTCAAACCATGTCGATTTATTTATTTTAGTATTATATTTACGAAAAAACTTCTTGTTTAGATATAAATTTAGAATCTAAGCCATCATCTATGTATTATCTGTTTTATAAATTTAAATAAAGAAGAACTACTACTACTTCTACTACTATATCCATCTTCATGACAATCTAAACTTAATACAAAATTTTGAAAATTTTTGCGATTGTTTTTGGGCCGATTGGCTTTTTGAGAGTTTTTAATGGATATTCTGTTTTTCGGGGCGAAAACAAATCCAACAAATCAAAGATCTTAAAAATCCGTCTAGCCGTTCTTAAGATATAAAAAACACGACTTTGTTGTTGCGATGTCCAGGCACCCATATAAGGTGTATGCTACAATGTCGTGCGACCGCATTCAGAGATAAGCGACATTCCGTTAGTGTTAGATCATTGAGCGGAACATTAATTCTGCGAACAAACAATATGTGAACTGGGGAGAAATCGTGAAAAACATGTACCGATTTTAATGATCTCTGATCTGATGGATTCATCGTCGCCCCGAATAGCAGAATAACTATTAATAACTTTTATTTGCGCAATTTGCAATTATTTCATATATGTTTACAATATTAAGAAGATTGGATAAATATCAATTGTAGACGGACAAATGGGAAATTAAAGTCAATCGGTCTAAAGAAAATCGAGAAAATTTGCACAATTTCATAATGTGTTTAGATTTTCGTGAAGATTTAATAGTTGGCAATTGTCGATCGGCAAATAGAAGGTGTAGGCCAATCGCTCCAAAAATTTTATAATAAGTTTAGATTATCGTGAAGATTTCATTGTTGGCAATTGCCGACGGGTAAATAGGAGGTGAGGCCAATCGGTCAACAAAAATGGTGAAAATTTGCAAAATTGTATAATATGATAAGATAGATAGTAATAGTTGCATAATTTTATAATGAGCTAAAATTATCATAAAGATTTGATGGATGGCGAATGTAAAGTAAGCTGCGCTTCTTCGTTTTGTGTTTAAAACACTAATGGGAGCGTAGCAAAGCACGCCGGGTACCAGCTATTTTGTTATAAAATAGTCCAAAAACTGATTAATTATAGTAAAATGGTGGCATATACAAACTGTTAGAGCGGATTCCCTACCAAAATGGTAGGGAACCAAAAAAGACCAATTTCTTCTTCTATATGAAGTATTCTTCTTCTTTGGTCCGATATTAATATCTGAACCGCTCAACGGTCTTGGCACCTGGGATAAGTAATCGCCAATCCTTTCTGTTTTGCACGAGGAGGCTTCAGTTATTCACACCATGCTTGGCAATGTCTTGCCATATTGTCTGTTTTAAAGTCTTTTGGTTCCGATTTTTCACTGAAGATTTTCAAGTGGGACTCATTTTCTGACTTGTCTTGATCTAATAAACCACATGAGCTTGATCTGTTTGGAGCTTAATCTATTTCAGCTTGATCTTATTGGAGCCACTGGGAAATTCAGCTGACTAACTTAACCAAAACAATTTCTGACTTGATTTACTTGAACCTTTTTTTTAAAACATTAATCAAAGAGCGCTTTGAATCCATTCATGCAGGGCTCTATAAGCTTCCATAGGAACGATCGGTCGCAAAACTAATTTTAGTAAGAAAAACTTTTTTGTTTTCATTGCAATCGCACCCAAACCTCATATTTATGAGCTTCTTTGCTTTTTCATAATTCCACCTAGCTTGATCAAAATCGGACAACTAGAGGATGATCCATCTAGTATTTGGAATTTGAACTATTCATAATTTAACTTTTAAAACGTCAAATGTAATTCGGAAAGCGACTAATCTTTAGTAAAAACTTTGAAATTTACGAAATGGGTCGCTATTCGCTTGAAGAAAGTTGGGAAATATTAAAAACATATTTCCAAAGCGGTGAGTCCTCGACTCAAACTGTGCGAAATTTGAAAAAAAAAACATTTAACAAAAAAAATGTTCCAAAAACTCAATTTGTGGATCAATTCGTGAAGCGAGTTCGTGAAACTGGAATGTTGGTGGTTTGTTATAGTCGGGCTTGATAGACTTTCTTTCTTGTTATTCATATAATCTTCACAGAACTGCCAACTTGTGGCAACAAATTTTACAAAAATAATAGCAATGGCAACTTTAATATATCTAGTTTGTTGGGGAATAGCGCACTGTGACCAATACTGGTCAATTGTGCCCCCATACTTAGTTTACAACTCTCCTAGAAGCCCTATTTCCTGTACGAATGTCAGGATTTTCGTGGGTTCTATGTTACTTATCTTATCAGTGGCAGCACCCTTGCGTGCCAGTTCGTCAGCCATTTCGTTTCCGGGGATGTTGTTGAGCCCCAGTATCCAGCGTAGGGACAGGTTGTTCCTGCTACTTAGTTGGTCAAATTTGTTCTTTGTCTCTAAGACTAGCTTAGAGGTGAACTTGTTGCTGCTAAGCGCATTGAGCGCTGCTTGGCTACTAAAGGATGGCAATTTCTCTATTATGGTAGTTTTTCCCCTTATTTAGTTCTGGGCAAAGGGAGATAGCACATACTTCGACTTGAAATATACTTACAAATTCTCCCATTGACTCAAACCTTTTCGTTCCAGGTCCTGCTACCCCAGGTCCAGCTCCTTGGGGTGTCAAAGACCCGTCTGTTTACCACTGAATTGTGTGTGGTTGCATTTTACATGTCTCTTCTAGTGAGACTCAATCACTCTTATTACTTTTGTGTACAGTAAAGTTCCTGTCGAAGTGGAACTCTGCCACCATATTGTCTCTGGGTTGAAGGATTAAAGGGAAATCCTTCTCCAACCTCTCAGATTCCCTCGGCAACTTTAATTAGTTCTGCTTCAATTTTATACTTACGAGCTCTGGCAACTCGTGGCAAATTATAATTAATTTTTAAATTAACAAATAAAACAAATTTGCCTTAATTTTTGGAGCACTGCGAATTTTTTCAAACTAAATAATTCTAATTTTAAATAAAATAATCTAAGCAGATTTTTCTTGTCACACTTGGCGAATCCGTGAGAACATTTTTCAATTTCCAGAATTTTTTAAAATTTGAACCAGCTTGTAGCTGCCATTTCGATTTATCGATAACATTCAACGCTTTCAATTTGTATCATTGAAACGCTTAATTGCCTTGATAACATTTTGCGGGTAATTAACATAATTAAGGCCTGCCAACTCATCTACGAAAATAAACAGAAAACAAAGCACGGAAACAAAACAACATCAACTTTTCACGCTCCTCCCAAAAATGTGTTCGGCATTCATTAAATGTCACATTTAGCCATCCTTCGCCCTTCACCCACCCACCCGCCCCTCCCACCACTCCTGTCGAGACTCTCGCGCTTTTGGCAAGTAAATTAAAATATTTTAATGAGTACAATTTATCACAAAGCCAGCGGGCTGCCAAGCCGTTTAAACAGTTTAAAACATTGGCTCCTGCCTACGGTTTCTTCGCCTTGTGGCAACTTGTTGCCACATTTAATTATTGGTGACAGTATAATCAAGTAAACTTGGCAAGAATTTCAATTTCATTTAATGGTTTAACACATTTAGCCCAAGCTGTTTTTGTGGCCCAAAAGGGTTAAGCCTCAAGTGTCATGTAAACGACGTTAAATGGCAGCCAGCAACCAAAACCAGCAAAACACAAAACAAAAAATAAAAGGGTTCATCCTCAACGCTGCGTTGTCTTTTCTTATCATTTAACAATTAGTAATGAAAACAACAACAACAACGACAACAATAATAAACATAAACATAATGCCCAAAGACAATTATTAGGGTTTTATGGATTTTGCACAAAGTGAGGGGAGAAGGGTGAATGAGCGTAGAGCTTAAGCGCAGGAGCTTTAAAGGCAATTTTGCTATTGTCAACTATCAACTGTAATAGTCTATGGTCTTTGGGTAAGTTTTTTCAAAACCTCGTGAATTTTGGAGAGAATAGAAAAATGTGAAGCATTTGCCAAAGGATAGTGGAAAAATTGGAATAATTTCGAGTTTTTTTATTTCTGTTGTTAAAAGGTTAAAGCTTAACAAAGTTCAGTCAAACTATTTACAATTATGAATTAAGATTAGACAATAGACTATTCCTTACATCTAACAATGGGGAGTTTACTGAGAACAGATGGTAGTACTTGTTGTAATTAAGACAGAGATTATAAAAGGGTTCATGATGAGCATAGTTCGTGAGGCAAGGATTTATATAAATCGGGACATAATTTCTCGTTACCCGTGCCGGAACCACAAAGCTTATGAGGCTAAGCAGAGCGCTTGAGTCAACCTCACCTGACAGTAGCTTATAAAGTAAAAGCACACTTAGGTAGATCCTTCGATTATTCAGGGATGGAAGGTCCAATAAGCGTAGTCTGTGCTCGTATGGTGGTAAATGCCTATTGGGATTCCATTTTAAGCCACGCAGGGCGAAAAGTAAGAACTGTTTTTGTACAGATTCGAGTTGATCCTGATATTTTTGGTAGTGTGGAGACCAGACAATGCTCAAGAATAGGTATAGGTATAAACGTATAGTTGTTTGGTGACATAAGGGTCATTAAATTCTTTAGACCATCTTTTGATGAAGCCAAGAACTCCCATAGCCTTATTAGTAATAACAGATATATGACCATTGAAACATAACTTGGGCACGAATTGTATTCCCAAGTCGTCGACTTTATAGATGCGCTGAAGTGGTTTATCCTTAATCATGTAGTCATAGAGATAAGGCGTATTGCGATGAAAAGTTAAATATTTACATTTCTCATTGTTGAGTGGCAGACTGTTAATCATGCACCAATTATTGAGAGAGTTTACGTCCCTTTGTAGGAGAAGAGGAGAAGACAGGCAAAGCTTAAGATCATCCGCATACATAAGCACCTGAGAGTAAGATAACGCGGACGGAATATCGTTTACAAATAAGTTAAAAAGCAAAGGTCATAGATGACTCCCTTGGGGAGACAGTAGCGAATTGAAGCTAACTCTCTGAGACCGGTTACGCAAATAAGCCACGATCCAATTAAGAAACTTAGGAGGAAAGCCAAGCAAATACAGTTTGTGTATAAGGAGCTCATGATTAACGGAATCAAAAGCTTTGCTGAAATCTGTATATATCACATCCGTTTGCTGCTTGTTTACGAACCCCATATTAACAAGAGATGTAAACTCTATCATATCCGCTTCTTCATAAATCCATGTTGTGATGGAGATATTAATGAGCGACTGAAATGCTGTAATTGAGAAGTGATGATTGATTCAAAAAGTTTTGGTATTGCCGAGAGCTTGCAAGTGCCTCTGTAGTTTGATACTACTGACTTTGGTCCTTTTTTGTGAATAGGAATAATGTATGACTCCTTCCAGTAGTTAGGGAAATCACCAAGATCAAGAGAGAGGCTGAAGAGTTTTAGAAGGGGCAAGCACAGAGAGTCAGGACAATATTTAAGCACACAGCTTGGAACATTTTCGGGTTAAAGAAATCTTTCAAAGAAAATGTAAGCGAGTGTTTTGCTCGGGTTTTTTGGTTTATATTTACACGGTTTACTATTTACAATACGGGTTTGTCTCTTACTGTTTTTTATCTGCCTGTCTGTCTGTTATTTTATTAACAGCGTCTGTATACTACTGCCGTCTACTCTCCATCTCGTCATAGCATATTCTCTATGCACAGTGAGACCATTTTTCGATTACGATACCTTAACACTAAAACATCAATATATACACATCTTGGTGGTTACTTTTAAAAAAACTTATAATTTCTTCAAGACTTTGACTTTGAAAAGAAAAATCAAGGCAGCAACAGCTCAGCAGCATTTATGAATGTACCTGTGAATGCATGAACCTGGGGGGAGGGAAGCTGCTATAATTTTATCTTACCTAGAAGAAATGGATGTGAAATAAACCAAAACGTTGCTGTCAGCCACTGAGAAACCTGCATTGCTGTTGGAGACCAAAATTAGGGTTGCCATCTATTCAGAAGACACATTTAAGTGCCAATTTAAAGTACCAATGAGGTTTTTAGGAGTTTTCTTGTGAATAAGTAAACGCTGACACATAAATAGTACACAGAGAAAAAAATCCGTTCTAAATGGTTCAAAATTATGACATTTTGGTGACGATAGTCTGCTAAGCCCGCCTTTTCTAAATTCATGAACATTTGTTCACACTATGCCATGAACATTTTGATCTCACTCATGAACGGTTTGGGCTTGTCTTATAAACATTTTGTGCTCGTTTCAAGAACGTTTTGTTCTCACTTTGGTCGCCGGCTTGATCCAGAAAAAAAAAACAAATATTAACCGTATAGTTAATTTGATAAGGTCGAGGAGCCTCCTCTTGGGTGGTGTGTTCTCGGGAAGGGCGGGTCGGCGGGGCAGGAAGAAAGGGTGGCCCCCGCGCGCCTCACACTAACACCACCACCATCCCACCACCCCCTTTTTCTAAGCTTTAGCTAGAGGAAATTATGTATTATATTAAAACAATTGAAAAATTTTTAACTTTACCTTGTCTTGGACTTAAACTCAGGACCACGAATACTGAATGAAGTGCTTAAGTTAGCATTGAGACACACTGAAAGCAACAAGCCCTGAAGCCTAGCGGTTGTCTACCCCGCTTACAACGCCGAGGTTGCGGGTTCAGATCCCCCGTCAAGGCGTAGTTTTCTTTTTATACTCTGTACCGAAGGTACATAGAGTATATTAAGTTTGTGCAAAAGTATGTAACAGGGAGAAGGAATCGTTTCCGACCCTATAAAGTATATATATTCTTGATCAGCATCAACAGCCGAGTCGATATAGCCATGTCCGTCTGTCCGTCTGTCCGTCCGTCCGTCCGTCCGTATGAACGAAGAGATCTCAGAGATGGTAAGAGATTGAGGTTTGACATGTATGGGACATATATTTCTTATACTTGCAGGCAGATCAAGTTTATTTTTAATTTTTGCCACGCCCCTCCCGCCCCCGCAATTTGGAAAAAACTTCATATCTCCTACAGTTTTGGAGATAGATCGTTCGTTCCTTCTAGAGATACCTTGCAAAAATTATTTATCGATTTGCTGAAGGAATGATAAAGATCGGATGAACGATACTCAAGTTATGGGCAAAAAACGGCCACTTAACACAACCCACCCCCCCCCCCCCTCCCCACACCAATACAGGCAATCTTAGTGCGAGAGAGAAAGAGAGAGAGAGAGAGAGAAACTTAGAGACTTTCTTACTTTTCTCCTATATCACTGTCCATATACTTATAGAATCTTTTGATACTAATGTTTGTCCGTTGCACATATATATCCTTCTGTGTGCTCTTTTGAGTAGCCAGCATTTGTACGCATAATACGTTCCATTCAGACCTCGAGATTTCCATGTCGTGCCAATCTAAGCAATTTGAGACACATAATGCTTTTAATTCCTAGTGAGGGAGTGAGGGCAACTTAACTTTGAGAGAATAGAGTTGAAGTCGCTCTCGCAGAGAGAGAGCGCATGCGCAGTTTGTCGTTGTCCGATGCGTACGAAAGGCAACTGCGTTTATTTATAATTGTGTTTTCGTCCGCTACTTTAGCTCATGGATGATAGTCGAGTATGCTAAGCTGCCTGCCGTCTGTGTATGTTTCAGTCATTCGAGGTTCCGAGTTCAAGTCCCAGAAAAGTTAGTAAAAAAAAAGAAATATCTATGGGGCTATGTCAAAATAAATCACAGTTTAAAACAAAGTTTTGGGTGGTGGTTGGTTGGTTGATAATGGTGAGTTGGGGGAGGGGGGGCGACGGACCACGTTGGTCGGGTCAGGTCGGTCGTGTCTCTCTCTTGAATCAAGAATTATTCATACTTGGATCAAGAGCTGAAACTCTTGAATCAGGAATGTCGGGATCAAAAATTCACTCTTGGATCAAGAATTTTCACTCTTACCGTACGTTTGAAAACGAATGCTCTTGATTCAGGAGAGAAATTCTCTATTTTTTCTCTGAGTGTAGAGTCTCTCTGCTGGAAAAGGCAACGCTCACTATGGATGAGTTGAAGGCGATGCTGCGAATGGGCAATCCTGGAGTCGGTTGGAAAAATATTTAATAGTTGGAAGAAGTTTCTGTGGCACCCCCGGTAATAGAACTTCTTATTAATTTTTAGCTTCCAAACTGAACTCTTTGTTACTCCCCCATGACTTTGAATCGTACCTACTTTGTATTCCATTCTTCTTCCGCCTTAGCAGTATTATAAATTTACAGCTTTAGTAATGCTGCTGAGCTGTTGCTGCCTCATTTAGGCAGACTAAAAAACACTTGCATTTGGCATGTCAGTCAGTTTTCAACCCTCATTTTCAGCCTCATCAAGTTCAATGTCGAGGAATTCCCTCAAAGAAAGCAAATGCCTGGCAATAAACTAAAATTACAAAATGGTCTCCGGCATCGTCGTCATCATCAACACGATGTGCAGATTTGGCCGCAAATAAATCGAAACATTTGCCCGGCCGACATAAAAATAGGCAAGCCAAAAAATGACTCTCTCCCCGCACCACACTCCCTCTAACTCAAGTCGCGATAAAGTCAATCCTCCACTGCTGTCCAATCTCTCAAAGTGCCCCAGACATGCCAAAGGACTAAACAATTTTCTGCGCTGGCAATTTTTATGGCCAAACGATAAGTAAAACGATATTGAATGTGTGTATCCCTTTTCTTGGGGTATTTGTATTTGTCTGTCCGACTGGCGATGGGCCCCACCACCCCCCTCCCACCCACACATTAAATGGTGATAAGCATCGGCATTGTCCTAGGAATTCCCTTCTTTCTATTTCTATTTTTGCTATTTTGTCTTCATTTTTTATTTAAAGACATTTGCCCTGCTGATTAGCAACTTTAAAAGGGTCTACAAGAAAATTAGCTGCTAAATGTGGCAAATGTTAAATGGTCATTGCAGAGGCCAGAGGAAGTGCTGCTGCGTTTAAAATTATGTTTGGCCCCTTTGCCAACCCCACCCCAGCCTCGACTATTCAGGGCATTTATAAAAGTCATTTCGAGCGAACATGCAAAATTTGCTACCATTACGAATGCTGGTTGAATGCGCTACGTCAGGGAATTTTGAAGCCTTTTGAATCTTGCCTGGAAGCATGATGTATAAAAGTAAGGGATTTCTATCCTATAAGTATGATTCAGGCAAATTTGGTGAGTAAATGAGTTAAATGTGTATTTTTTTGGCGCTAAAAGAGTGTGACCATACAGAAAAATAAACGCTAAAATGCAAACCTAGAGTAGTTTTTGGACGTTAAGGATAAACCCCAGTCTTAAAACGATCTATATATTGAAACTGCGGGTTTTCTAAACGTATGCCAAATCACAATCAGTCTGATGGGAGCCATATTTACTCACACTCAACATTTTTTTTTCGAGAATGTTTCATTTCCAGACAGAGAATCAAACTGAAACCCAAACCGAAACCCTATACCGAAAAGTACCTCTTAAAACTCTGTACCAGAACGACATTTTGCATTTTTTTAAGGATCGGTAGTACCATTATTTTCTGTACCGTAAAGAACCAAAATTTCAGCACTCAAAATGAGTATTAGTTCTTTTAGAGCGAAGCTCTTTTTCGGATGTTCGACTGGGAGACTAAAACTAGAAAAATTGTGTCTTTGCGACAGATTCTTTTGGGTACGTTTTAAATTTTCTATTCGCTAAAGTGACAAACAACCACTAAACAGTGACTAAACAGTGACTAAACAGTGACTAAACAGTGACTAAACAGTGACTTAACAATGACTAAACAGTGACTAAGCAATGACTAAAGAGTTACTAAACAGTGACTAAACAGTGACTTGACAGTGACTAAATAGTGACTTGACAGTGACATAGCATTGTCTTAACAGTGACTAAGGATCCAAGAACGGTTTTCATGATCCAAGTTGAGTGTTTGTGTGGTAAAAGTGAATTAACAGTGACTTAACAGTGACTTAACAGTGACTAAACAGTGAATTGACAATGACTAAATAGTGACTTGACAGTGATATAGCATTGTCCTAACAGTGACTAAACAATGACTAAACAGTGACTAAACAGTGACTAAACATTGACTAAACAGTGACTAAGCAATGACTAAAGAGTTACTAAACAGTGACTAAACAGTGACTTGACAGTGACTAAATAGTGACTTGACAGTGACATAGCATTGTCTTAACAGTGACTAAGGATCCAAGAACGGTTTTCATGATCCAAGTTGAGTGTTTGTGTGGTAAGAGTGACTTAACAGTGACTTAACAGTGACTAAGCAGTGAGTGACTAAATAGTGACTTGACAGTGACATAGCATTGTCTTAACAGTGACTAAATAGTGACTAAACAGTGACTAAACAGTGACTAAACAATGACTAAAGAGTTACTAAACAGTGAATAAACAGTGACTTAACAGTGACTAAATAGTGACTAAACAGTGACCTAACAGTGGCTTAACAGTGACTTAGCAGTGTCTTAACAGTGAATTAACAGTTAAATTTAAGATCAGATTTATCGTTGTAAAGCGCTTTGCTCGTACCGGGCGTCCTATGACACTCACTCTTTTTTATTGTTGTTATGTAGCGTGAGCGGAGAGAGAATGAAAAGTGTTGAGCAATTGTTGTTGTTGTAGCGGCTTTCGTTTTTCGTGTTGTACGCATTGGTAAGAGAGAAAAAAAGAATATTAGAGGTGGATAGTAGATATTAAATGAGATAATATAGAGAGTGGGATTATACATACATGAGAAAGAGAGAATGTCGAATCGCCGGGGTCAAAACAAGAAATTTCTAGAAATTAAATGCAACTCGTCGTAGCACTTAGCCCATTTAAATGATCTTCTCTTATCATAGTTTTAGGATCTCGGCCACTTGCGCATAGCATTTTGTGTTTGTTATTCGTTAAAATGTGTTATTATTCTTCGTCATTGTCAGCTGTGTACATTTGTCTGTATCGGCGGTATGTTTTTTCGGTAACTGAAGTTTCATCAGTTTCTCAAGTTCTAGAGTCCATATCATTTTATCTTATCTACATTTTGTAAACAGAGAAAAAAAAGAAATGAGAAAGCTAAACGCGGCGTGCAGAAAAGCCGCACGCCACGTGTTGAAATGATAAAGCTAACCGCGACGTGTTGAAAAGCTACACGAAACGTGTAGGATATATATATAATATCTAAACACGGCGTGCAGAAAAGCTACACGCCACGTGTTGTACACAAAACGTTATGGGTTGAAAATCCTACATTTTCGTGTAGCTTTTGCATTTTTTTTTTCTCTGTGTAATATAATTTTTTAGTACCACTTCACACAAGCTAGTTATATTCTTAACCAACTGGACAAAGGGTATACTCGAATGCTTTGATGTACGCTGATGACTTAAAACTCTGCTTGTCTTATAATGACCAGATGTCTCCTCTCCTTTTGCAATTAGAGTTTAACTCTTTTCAAACATGGTGTTCGGTTAACTGCCACCCACTATGACTTTCCATCGTATGCAGTGATTGGAAAGGCACTCGATTTTCTTACCTAGGTAAGGTACAAGGTAAACTTCAACAAACATACCTAGGTAAGGTATAAGGTATCCGGAATTTCCAGTACCTAGGTAAAGGTATAAAAAAGGTACTTTTAAATTTAAAACCATGGTCCATCCATATTTATTAGTAATGAATTTTAAAAACATTGCAAAATTTTACTACTTCATTCAAAACATTCTTAGAGTCATACTGAATAAATCCAAATAGAAGGTTTAAAAATGGAAAATTTTGATTGTTATATTATCCAAAAAAAATTGTATGTACTATGTTGCTTTCTAAACAGAACAAGAGATTCGAATATTTCGTCACCAAGTCCGTTTCTTTTTGGTGCAAGTAAAAATTCTTTCAACTAGGCAAAATGGTTTTTATACTTATAAATCACATTACAAATAATTTTATACTTGAGTATAGATTCTAAAGATTTGGTATTATCAGCAAGATAGCTGATACTTTGGCTTTCATTGACTCGTAGGAAGAGTAACTATTGAGGTGAACCCTGTATCGTAAAGAAATTGAAATATTTGATATATTAACAACAATTTAGTGCACAAAAATTCGATCATATGTACATTAATACGTGAGTATATTGTATAGGTACCTTCAAATGCTTGTGTAAATTTTCAGTAGATTTTTCATAAAACTTAATAGTTTTGTTTACACAAAGTTGACATTTGCCATTCGGTTTGAAAAATGTTCCATTCAAGATAAGCGTTAAATCTTTATTCCCTTCATTATTTAGTGACGGATCAGTCATTGTTAACCATAATAAAGTTTATATTCTAGGAAACAGTGCTGATCAAATTTCTGCACAAAATATTGGAACGTTGTCGTGACGGCTGCCCGTTTTTTCTCTCCTCTATCTTTGAGTATTTTCTTGCAAAAGCATGAATGAGAAAATAAATTTAGGCTGATCGAATATACTCAAAATCCCAAACGTGTAGAGATGATACAATACAACAATTGATATCAATACTTGGTCGCGAAGAAAAATCACTTACGAAAACTACCTAGTACCCTACCTATTGACAAAGTAACTATACGATTGATGACATACCTCTTGAATGCATTAACGAGGTTGATAATTTCAGCTTTATTAGTCATCTCTAACAATGATAT
This sequence comes from Lordiphosa magnipectinata, assembly GCA_037044535.1. Classification (NCBI taxonomy): domain Eukaryota; kingdom Metazoa; phylum Arthropoda; class Insecta; order Diptera; family Drosophilidae; genus Lordiphosa; species Lordiphosa magnipectinata. The sequence goes on along the minus strand of JBAMBO010002197.1, from coordinate 41,765 downwards.
GGGTGTTCTTGGACTTATCAAAAGATGGTCTACGGTATTTAACGACCCGTATCTCATTTGTAGACTTTGGAATTGTTTGAAAATTCCCGCCAAATGTACACTGCTCGCCACTTGAATAGGACACCTCTAAAGTCGATTTTCTATAGTTAATTGCTGCTAAACCAAGCCATCTAGGAAAATAATTTTTGTTTTCTTATAGAGTTTATTTAAATGTAGTAATTAGACGAAAATTACAAAATTATTCAAAAGTTGTAAGTATACAAAAAACATTGTTAACCAATAAGTAACAAATTTTGGAGTCTTCATTTTGCACCACTTGAATAGGACACTTTATATAAAAACCATTTAAGAATATTTCAATCCTTTTCAAATAACAATATTACTTAAATAAGAAATTACTAACATGTTTTTAAACCAAAAAAAAGTTTTTAATAGTGTGTTGAGCCTCCTTTTTTCTCCAAAACCTCACACATTCGGTCTGGAAGGGATGCATACAATTTTCCCAAATAATTCAATGATATCGAGCCCCATGCTAATTTGATAGCTGCAATTAGTTCCGGGAACGCTCGAATATTGCTGACCTGATCCATATACTTCACGTGTTAGCCATCCCCACACATTCTCAATGATATTCAAGTCCGGTGAATAGGGTGGCCAGTTTAATAACTCCACGTTTTGGCTCGCTATATACGATTTAACAATCCGGGCCGTATGTATAGGGGCATTATCATGTTGATAAATCCATTTTAGATTTGCAAAAAGAGTTTGGAAGTGTGGAAAGGCCTCTTTCAATATACCATTATAACACAACGCATTCATGGTGGTTGGAATAAATTTAAGCTCACAGGTGCCATAATAGGAAATGGCCCCCCATACCATAATACCTCCAGCACTGCTGTGCTACTTATCAAGATGGTGTGGTTCTTTTCGAAGATCATGAAAATAGTAGCTGTAGCCATCGGGGCCCTCCAAACTAAACTTTTTTTCGTCCGAAAAGACAACACGTTGCCACTCCGAAGTCCAGGGGACATGTGCGCGCGCGAAATCAAGGCGTTGTAACTTCCGAGCCGGGTTAAGAGGTGGCTTCTTCTTGATTTTTAGTCTCTTCAGGTGTGTAGCATTATTAATAACACGACGCATGGTTGTCAAACTTGCTTTAACGTTGCATTTTTCCCTTATCTTGACCAAAGAGTCGTGCGAATTGGAAGCTTCTCTTAATATAAGTCGCTTGTCCGCGATGGTAAGCACACTGTGGGTGCGGCCCTTCATGTTTTTACCATAATTAGCCTCATTAATTAAAAAATTTGTTATGGCGTGATGGCTCCTGTCGACTTTTTTTGCTATTTTGGCAATAGAAAGGCCAGAATTTTTGTAAGCTTGGATGTTTCCTTTCTCCGACTCAGATAATGAAGTGCCACGCCCCATTTTAATTTTTTTAAATTTTATATACACTTCAATTAAAGCAAAAAGTTTAAGTAAACTAAAATTTGTATGCACGTGTCATTGATACCGACCAAATAAAATGCATGTTCTATTCAAGTGGCGCAAAAATTCCATTGAATTTTTGCGAATGCTCACATAAAGTGCAAACAACTTTATAACGGTTCTATTCCAAAACTTGGAATATACCAGAAAGAGCGAAGAATGCTTGCACAAAGATAATATGCAAAAAATACCGTTATTCTACCATTTCGTTTTCGAGTTACGAGCAGTTTTAAAGAGAGCATGCAGGGTGTCCTATTCAAGTGGCGAGCAGTGTACATATATATCAATAAGTATTTTGGCGTTAAGGTATTTTAAGACAGAGACGATGGTCATACTGTATATAGAATGAATGAAGAGAGGCTGTATATAAAATGAACAGAAGAGACAACCCGTATTGACATTGTAAATAGAAACCCATACAGATGGTGTGTCAACAAAAGCCCGAAACCCTAGAAAAACACCCGTTTACATACTAAACATTTTTACGTATCGTGTCGTGTGTTTGGTCACCGTATTACCTGATGCTAACATGTATCGGTTCAGAAACAGTTTTTAGTTTTCGACCTCCGTGGCCTCAGCTGGGATCCCACCATCATCATTTACCACCTTACGAGCATAGACTACCCTTAATCGATCTACTATCCCTTAAGAACCGCCGGACGTTCCACTCTTATTCAGTGATATTGACTCTAGTGCAGGGTTTGTTAACAAGAGCTAGGCCAAAAAGTGGGAGTGTATTGGTGGTGCTATGAAACGCAGCACAAAAGCATGAATGAGCGTTCCTTGAATTGCCAATATGCTTATTCCGTCTTGGAGTGGCATCCGCACTCGGTCGAATGCGTCCAAATGACTACTGGCGTAAGATTGGTGGAAGCGTTTGGGCAGTCTAACAGGTGACGAGTATCAAGCGAGCTTTCTTTACAGTCGGGAATCTCATCTACTACCTCAGGGTTTATTCTGGCGAGGTAGCTATTTAAGAAGCATTAGTACCCTTATCAGAGCTGGGCAAGAGTCGTGCGTGTCCGGGACAGCAGTTTCTCTGTTTCGCTGATTGGTGGTGGGCGACCATCAACCACAATGTGGTTCTTGAGTCCGCTGATGGTGGTGTCGACTGATTTCTTCCTTCACGTTCAAAGCTTCAGTGGCTGACAGGTTGGTGGCATTGTTTGTCAGTTGTCGAATCTCAGGCATAAAGATGCGGACATCTTGCCTACTGGAACGTGAGGGAAGGGGGACTTGGAGCGAGCAGTGATTCGAGTGGTCTTCCACAAGGCTACTGGCCAGGAATTGCTTGTCCAGCATGCTGCAGTGGGCTTTTATTCCCAGTATTTGGACTTCCTCATGGAGTGACATTCTGTGACTGCTCTGAGAGCAGCGATTTGAGCCCGTTGCAGGTTTGAGCGATTGTTGCGACGTCTGGTAAGGAAGAAGTTTTGGATCCAAGAACGGTTTTCATGATCCAAGTTCAAATTTTTGATCCCAACCAAAAGTCTATACAGCTTTAATCTCCAACTGGCTCTTTAGTTTGTTCTTTATACGTCGGGGTCACCACTTGCAAAATTTTTTTTGCAGTCAATATGCCTCAATACAAGCATTACAGAGTGCAACACAAAAAAAAAAACAAAAAATAAGGCAAATTACTTTGACTTTCGTTTGCGCTTTTTGCCATTTTTGGCCATTTTGGCTGCCGAGTGCAAGCGCAAAATGTTTATAATTAAACTTTAATGTGTATTTAATGAGCTGGGCGCAAAAGCCTTGAGAAAAACATTACCCAAAAATAAAATTATCAAAAAAAACAAATGCCAGTTGGTCCACGACGAATATGAATATGGAAATGTGAAAAGCCGCCAACAACTTGAACTGAAAACTAGAAACTTGATCCTCTTGATAATATAAATTTAATCGTTCGCTTAATTGTCTTCATATGAAACCAACTAAATGGTGTTAAAACTTTTGCAAACAAATTGCAACTAGTTGTAAGGAGACGCTGACGACGACGACGACGATGAGGACGACGATGACTTGTGAACAAAATTTTGTAAACGCCACTCGAGCCACTTCAAATTGCAAGTTGCTGCCACTGATACCGCCTAAGCAAAGTTTAGCAGCCAAAACTTGCCACACACACACGCATACATGGAGAGCTTCTCTGTCTGGGATGGACGAGTGCGGGTTATGTCCTGGGCTTTAGGCCAAAAGTTTTGCTCACAAATGAAATGCTGCTTAAAAATTTATGGTAAGCCATATGGAGTCAAAAAGGGCCAAAGATATGAAGAGATACCGGGGGGATGGGGTGTTTTGGCCCATACAAAATGCAACAACGTGTAATTGGCCAAATTGGACAATAGTTCCCCGGAGCTGGTTCATTTGTTGTAGAATTTCAAATGAAATTTTGTGAGATTTTGTGGGCCAATGAAATTGCATTTTATCTTAATTCGCTAAATTGCAGTTAAACTAGCTTCTTTTTTAAAGGAACAATTATTTATCTTTTTAAAACCTTTGGAACTAGTTTCAAATATTTTACAACGAATTTCACATGCCATAGCTTCTTTAGTGATTTCCTAATGAAAACTGTACTTTTTACCTAGGTTGCAAGCCGTTCCCTAACCAAACCTAGCAGAACCGCTTCGATTCAGGACTTTTGGTCCCTCGAGACGGACAATGTAGAAGAAATGAATTTCATTTTTATATGGACGTTGACGTACAATGCGCAGTACGTTCAAGTGGCCCATGCGACACCAAGCCTAAGCTTGTTACGCGCGAACCCCAAGCAAAATAGCAGCCCACCTCCCACCAAACCGACCGAGAGGCGCAGCCACTAACGTGTGACACGAAATCGCAAAGAAAAATCATAAAGTAATGTTAACTACGTGATAAATAAGTTAAAATATAAATTTTTATAGCAGGAAGAGAAGCTTCAGAGTTAATTATTCGGTAGAGTTTATTGTAATCAGCACAGAGGACACGAAACGGTTCATGCAAGGCATAGTTAGTATTACAACGATGTAGTGATAGGGGGATAAAATTACGAGTCGGTCTAATAGGAACGTTGAGGTTAATTTGGCCAACCAACTCAGTTGAGTCGATTTCACCATTAATTAGTCTATGTATAAAGATTACTCCAATCATAAATCTACGGTTAATAAGGGAGGGAAGGTTAATCAAAAGAAGTCTACTAGAGTACGATGGTAAACGGAGCTTTGCTATAAATGGAGTTTATTTTAGCCTTTTCCAAGTACAGAAAGTTTTGTGAAAAACTAAAACTAGCTCCATTTGATTATTTATATTTTTGAACTAGTTCCATATGCTGAAAGCTTTTTTTCTTTTTTAATGATTTATGATTAAAAACAACACTTTTTAACTCGCAGAGCAGGGTTTTGCGATTTTTGGTCCCTCGAGCCGGATAATGAACTAAATCTTTTAAATTAATTAACTCCACAAGTGGACGAATTCTTCTTTTCTTTGAAATGTAGTTCTTTGTCAAACAGAGCTGCTACGGTGTATATTCTCAACAGCTATTTATGTATTGACCGCTTTCGAAATCATTTGAAGCTAGTTCCATTTTATGATTTATATTTTGGAACTTGTTCCATTTGCTAGTTACTTCTTTTGTGTAAATTATTGAATTAAAAACAAATCTGTTTAACCAGGCTGTTAAGTGGTTCTGATAAGTACCCTGCCAAAGCGGTACGATTCTAGGCTTTTGGTCCCTCGAGCCGGACGTTGAACCAAACTCCGGACCCAGACTTCTGCTTTTCTTTGAATCGCAGTTCTCTGTCAAACGAACCTGCAATGGAGTATTTCTTTACAGCTTTCTTACAGGCCTGTTCCGGTTTTCACTTAATTTGGTCGAATTTGATTTGGTTCTGTGCCAGCCAAATCGAATTCACATTTTTTGTTCAACATGTTCAGGTTTTCACTTTATTTTGGAACGCTTGAAACATTCGAATAAGCTTCCATTAAAAATAAAAACGACATCTTAAACAGCTTTATTAAAATACTATTATTTTCTTTGATTTTTCAGTTTTTATACCCTTGCAAAGGGTATTATAATTTTGCCCAGAAGTTTGCAACGCATAGAAATATTCATTTCCGACCCCATAAACTATATATATTCTTGATCAGGGTGACGAGCTGAGTTCATTGAGCTTTGTCCGTCCGTCTGTCTGTCTGTCCGTCTGTCTGTCTGTCTGTCCGTCTGTCTGTCTGTCCGTCTGTTTCTACGCAAACTAGTCTCTCAGTTTTAAAGCTATCGAGCTGAAATTTTGCACAGAGTCTTCTTTTTACTGCACGCTGCTAATATGTCGGAACGGACCGGATCGGATCACTATATCTTATAGCTGCCATAGGAACCATCGGTCGAAAAATGGGTTTTAGTGAGAAAAACTTTTTTGTTTTTTATGTTAACGTGATTAAACTCGGTCATTAATAATATTATATACTTTCAAACAGATTTGCAAATTTTGGTCAAAATCGGATGACTATATCTTATAGCTGCCATGGGAACCATAGGTCGAAAAATGGGTTTTAGTGAGAAAAATTTTTTTGTTTCCAACGTTAACGTGATTAAACTCGGTCATTAATAATATTATATAATTTCAAACAGATTTGAAAATTTTGGTCAAAATCGGATGACTATATCTTATAGCTGCCATATGAACCATAGGTCGGAAAATGGGTTTTAGTGAGAAAAACTTTTTTGTTTTCAATGTTAACGTGATTAAACTCGGTCATTAATAATATAATATGCTTTCAAACAGATTTGCAAATTTTGGTCAAAATCGGATGACTGTATCTTATAGCTGCCATAGGACCGATCGGTCGGAAAATGGGTCTTAGTGAAAAAAAACTTTTTTGTTATTAAGTAAATCGTTCTTAAGGTCGGTGATTATTAATATTAAACGCTTTCAATCTAATTTGAAAAAGTTGATAGACATCGGGTTACTATATCTTATGGTTGCCATAGGACCGATCGGTCGAACATGAGTCTTGGTAAAAAATTTTTTTGTTTAGTTTTGTTAGCGTCCTTAAACTCGCTGATGACTTATTTTATATGCTTTCAAATAGATTCGCAAAACTGGGCCGAAATCGGATGACTATATCTTAAGGCTGCCATAGGGCCGATCGGTCGGAAATTGAGTCTAGCTGAGAAAAACTTTTTTCAGAGGTTTATCTGTCGGAAAATAGGTTTTAGTTACAAAATTTTTTGATTTTTATGTAAACGTACTTAAACTGTGAAATTTGCATTTGCAAGGGTATAAAAACTTCGGCACAGACGAAGTTAGCTTGGCCTTCTCGTTTTTTTTTATGTTTGCAGCATATTGAGGTGAAAAAGTAGTCAAAGGGAACATTTTGGAAATGAAACATTCAAACTGCAAATCGAATGCAAATCGTTCGAATACCGGAACAACTTAAATTAAATCATTTGAAATCGAAATGTTATTAGTAAAGAAAGTTGTTTAATTCCTCTGAAACTAGCTCCATTTAATAATTTATATTTTAGAACTAGTTTCACATGCTGAATACTTTTTTTTGTAAGATGTTGAAACCAACTGGGCTCTCGGAATTTTTTCGGATGGTCCCTCGAGCCGGACAATAAACCAAACCTTTTTAATTTATGACCTAACAACCCAAATGGAAATTCGTATCCAAATTTGGCTTTTAACGACTTCGAAAAGTGAAATAAATCAAATGTCAGGGTCAAGGGCACCTTTCAATTTCAAAAACCTATCACACTTGGAAGCCGTGAAAGGTAACTATTTGAAGATGGGTAGGATATAAACGTGTCCTATGGTACGTACAATATTTGAAGATTCTTGAAGTTTGGTTTGATGGTTCGAACCAAAAGACTAAAGTCTCAGAATGTCGGTCTAGCCCGACTATAATATACATACTCTCTACCCCCCAAAATTTGTATACGTCTGATCAATTTAAGTTATAAGCCACAATGTGGCAAAAAAGTGTGTATAATGCTGCCCATCGCCGTTGGAGTAGGTGCTACCCAGCACAATTGTTTGTTTTCCTGAACATATGAAAAAAAATTCAAAACTTTATCTTGAACCGTTCTCGAGTTATTAAAAATTTTGAAAATTCACAATTTTACCCTTTTAAGCGCATAACTTCCGAAAAATCTCAAATTTTGGGGTTAAGCTTTTCTCATAATAAGCTCCCTTTGGGCCAATTATCATCCAATTCTTAGACGTCAACTCAGAAAATATCTTTATTTTGCTTGGAATGCCCCATATATTCTTGATCAGCATGTCGAGCTGAGTTGATATAGCCATGTCCGTCTGTTTCTATGCTATCTTCTCCGTCAGTTTTAAAGCTATCTTAACCAAACTTTGCACGAAGTCTTCTGGTACAAATACGCTGCACATTTGTTGGAACCGGCCGGATCTGATGACTATAGCATATAGCTACCATAGATACGATCGGTCGAAAAAGTAGTTTTAGTGAAAAAAAACTTTTTTGTCTTCAAATCATACGTCCCCAAACCTTGTATTTATAAGTTTTCTATGCGTTTACACAATTCCACCAAGTTTGATGAAAATCGGCCAAGTATGTATATAGTATAGCTGCCATACAAAAGATATGTCTGAAAAAAAGTCTTAGTATGAAAAACTACTTTGTTTTAAATGCTATCGCCGGCCGGATCGAATTATGAATTTATATTTTATTAAACTTTAGTTTTTACAAACTGTATATTTGCACGTCTGCGGCCATCTTGTATGACTGTCCATGACTGTATGTGATCACGCCTCTAGAGTTGACTGCTGGTATTTTAGCCCAAGATGGTGTTCCTGCGTGGTGTTGCAGTTATTGGGATTGAGCATCCGGCGATAAACTGGCCGGAGCGAGCACATAGCTCTCAAACTCAATGTTGGGATTGGACACATGTAAGTGCTGGATCGAATACATGCCGGCGTAGGTCGATAGACATGATGTGGCGTGGGCTGCAGGGCCTGGACTGTTTGCATGGGCAGCAGGTGTGGACTGGTCCGGAACACTTTCAATAGAAGGATGACGGAATGGTTGATGTGGTTGAGGCTGTTGCCAACATGAGAGACGGCAACAGTAGGGACTGGAACAAGGGGTAAAGGTGTAAAACAATCGATGGCACCATCGATTATAATCGATTTTTCGGGTTTTTGTGAACATCGGTTACTTGTGGGACACAATCGATTTTTCACGCTTTTTGTGTCATACCTATCAGTTTTTCCTTCTCTAGCACTTTTTCGCGCGTCAGAAGCAGAAGGTAAGCGTCTATAATATTTGTGAATATTTTTAATGGATTTAAACTTTAATTTGCATTTCTTTTAGAAAAGAAAACTCAAACTCAGCGGTTGTTACGGTGGTGTTAGACGAACCAGTGGAGAGAAAGTGAAAAGTAAGTATTGAAATTGAAAATTTATATTATAGTTCTATAGTTCTGTGCATATGCACGCATGTTGTATGTTAATACCGCTTTGCACATATTATTTTATTAACACTGTTTATGTCTTCATTGAAGGTGATTCATCATGGACACGCCAAAGCGAAAGCGGGAGCAATTGGTAGTTTGGAATCATTTTAAAAAAAGCACTGACAACATAAGCGCCAACTGCAAGCGTTGCGGTAAGCACTACAAAACCTGCGGAAACACAACGCACCTCCTCGAGCACCTTAAGCGCGCCCATACGGAATACCTGGATGCTGATAAAACTCCTGAGCGTACCACTGTTGATACGTTCTTTCAAAAGCAACCGTTTTATGCAAATGGCTCGAAAAATAAGTCTCGATAAGAAAGTTATACGTATGATCGCGCGAGATGTGCAGCAATTCAGCGTTGTTGGCGATGAGGGGTTCTGCGAGCTAGTCGAGGAGCTAGATCCAAGGTACAAGCTACCCAGCAAGGCGCACCTGAGGAACGTAGTTTAGCCATCGGAATACAATAGATTAAAAGCTAAGTTGGTGATCGAGTTGAGCAATGTCGAACAACTAGCTATAACTACGGATTGCTGGACTTCGCTTGCAAATGAAGGTTACTTGACCGTAACGTGCCATTTCATCAATAATAATTTTAAACTCAAGTCCGCTGTGCTGTGAACTGAAAAACTTCTAACGGCGACTAACCACACTGCAGCCAATATTGTCGAGTCGCTTACAAGCATTTTACAAAGTTGGGAAAATTCATAAGAAAGTGCACACGGTCCTGACGGACAACGATGCGTCCATGAAAAAAAGCTGTGATTTGATGGAAATAATGAATCTACCTTGTTTTGCGCACACAATCAATCTACTGGTTCAGGAACTACTTAAGTCAGAATCATTGTCACCTCTGCTGAGCAAGTGCAAAAGGATTTTTGCATTTTTTAAGAGCAGCACAATTGACAATGAGAAGCTGAAAGAGGTGCAAGATTGTGATGAACCATATGGGCTAATCCAAGAGGTGCCGACGCGTTGGAACAGCGCATTTATTATGATTGAGCGCATAAAACTTGTAAAAGAAGCGATTGCTGCGGTTCTTCTCAAATCGAGGAAATCTCCGACTCCATTATCAGCGGATGAAATTCAAGTTTTAGAAGAATTATGCCGCATTTTTATCACCTTTTTATAAGGCTACAAAACAGGTATCGGCGAACAAAACCGTAACAGTTTCATTAATAATTCACATCATTTGCGAATTGCACGAGCAGCTGAAGGTGGTAAGTTCAGGAGTGACTACAAAAACAGCGTTGAATATTTGTTCTATTTTAAAAGAACGGTTGCCCAAGCGATTTTCTGCTTATGAAAGCAGAACGGTTACTCGTCTTGCTACTCTGGTGGACCCAAGGTTAAAAAAAAACAGGGTTTTTTGTCTGCGTCTAACGCCGAGCAAGCTGCAAAAGTCCTCGAACAGGAAATATGTTCCCACTTCAGATCACATGCTCCACCACAATTTCTAACACCACCCGCAACCCCAAACTGTGAAGCCAAAAAAAAATAAAGTTTTTACATTTCTGGCAAACAAAATATCACATGTCCACACCAACAGTTCTGACGCAATTGTGGCAAAACATTGCACCAAAGGAAACTGATCCTGTTTCATTTGGGAAGGTAATATATATTTAAATGTCTTCTTATATAAATTTAAAATTAGTCAATGTTACAACTGGCTAGCTCAAGACGTTGATTGTAAGCCTTTTTATAACCAACACAAACCAACAGATATTAATTACAACATTTTGGAATAGCAATTGGGTATGTCCGTACAACGATCGCTGTTTCGAGAATAACCAAATTCTCTCATCAGCGGACTTGTTTTGCTGTTCAGGACTGAACAGCACAACTGAAACAACTGAATATGTGCACGTCTGCGGCCATCTTGAATGACTGCGTGTGTATGATGTGCGGTCACACTTGGCTAGAGATGGTATGTCGCCTCATGGTCAAAGTAGTGGCTCCATCAATTACTCAGATTGGGAAATCACTCGGCTAACATTGTTCAAAGCGAAAATTAAATTGTTGAATGAAAATTATTTAAAACCTTATATTAACTTCGGCCGAGCCTAAGTTTGCTTTCCTCTATGTTTCGTTTTGTAAACGTAAAAGAGAACTAACAAAAATTTTGTTTTTCACACTTTAAAATATTATAAATCTTGTCTTATAAATATATTTTTTTGTTAGTGTACATTTCTTTCTTTCCATTTTTGTTTGAAAAAAAAAATGAAGACAACAAAAATGTTAGTGAAATTTTTTGCTTTGCCCTCCTCCAAGTGGCCTTCAATGTCTGTCTAAGGCAGCGCATTGGCACTTTCAGTAAATGTCTAAAGTTTGATTATGGTGGAGCAAGAAACAAAAACTACAACAAAAAACCTGGTAAAAGTTTGCTGTAAAATATCATTTGTTTTATTGCCGGCATTGCTAAAAGTTTTGCAAATTGCATGCACACACACACACACACACACACACAGAGAGAGAGCATGATATTCAAAAGGCATTTAAGTCGCTTGCCAAAAAAAAAATGGAGTAGAAGGAAACCCAAAGTTCATATAAATCAATAAACTTATTCAATAAACGTCTCAATCGCTCGACAATTCTGACATTTATGGCGACAATCATTATGCTACACCCCCACCTTTCTCCCCACCCCTTTGCCTGGGTCATTAAACGCATAATCGATACTAATGAAGCTTTTGGATTTGAGATTTACTTGCTGGCAGCAATTATTGTGACTGCACCAGATACTCATGCTACTCCTTCGCCTGCATCCGTTATATGGCATAATAAATTGCCTCTCTGCGTTTAAATGGCTTCATCAATAAGAGGATGGAGCGAAAAAGTATCACTTGGCACGCCCTAAATCCCGGTCACATAAATATTTTATGTTTTTTTTTTTTTTTTTTTTTGAGAGAGTGAGAAAGATTTGAGGATGAGCTGACTTAATGAGCCTGGGCCACAAAACATTTTCCAAGCAGGGCTAATGGAATTATCTGATTACGTGGCAAGAAGCGGAATGGGAGGTAGTCATCTTAGCTTAAATGAGTGGTTTTGGAGTGAACATAATTTTTAACAGGAAGACAAATCTATCCAACAAGCTGACCTGTTCGGTCCAGCGTTTCACAGAGACCTTAAGCCATCGATTCAAATCAGTGGTTTATGTTTTTGAATTTCCCTAAATTAGGTAAAATTGTTGACTTTTCACTGTTCCTGTTTTTTGCTGAAATCGATATCCATTTAGATTTTGCAATTAGGTGGTTTTTCTGCGATTGGTTGTCCCATGTAGGTTGATTATCAATTTGGGCAGAACTGGAAAGGCACTAATGGTAGGTTGGCAGCACCTCTGCACTCGCTTGTGTATTATGTCTATTGGGCGAAAATTTGAAAAAAACGAGAAGGCCAAGCTAACTTCGTCTGTGCCGAAGTTTTTATACCCTTGCAAATGCAAATTTCACAGTTTAAGTACGCTTACATAAAAATCAAAAAATTTTGTAACTAAAACCTATTTTCCGACAGATAAACGTCTGAAAAAAGTTTTTCTCACTAAGACTCAATTTCCGACCGATCGGCCCTATGGCAGCCTCAGAGTATAGTCATCCGATTTCGGCCCAGTTTTGCGAATCTATTTGAAAGCATATAAAATAAGTCATCAGCGAGTTTAAGGACGCTAACAAAACTAAACAAAAAAATTTTTTACCAAGACTCATGTTCGACCGATCGGTCTCTATGGCAACCATAAGATATAGTAACCCGATGTCTATCAACTTTTTCAAATTAGATTGAAAGCGTTTAATATTAATAATCACCGACCTTAAGAACGATTTACTTAATAACAAAAAAGTTTTTTTTCACTAAGACCCATTTTCCGACCGATCGGTCCTATGGCAGCTATAAGATACAGTCATCCGATTTTGACCAAAATTTGCAAATCTGTTTGAAAGCATATTATATTATTAATGACCGAGTTTAATCACGTTAACATTGAAAACAAAAAAGTTTTTCTCACTAAAACCCATTTTCCGACCTATGGTTCATATGGCAGCTATAAGATATAGTCATCCGATTTTGACCAAAATTTTCAAATCTGTTTGAAATTATATAATATTATTAATGACCGAGTTTAATCACGTTAACGTTGGAAACAAAAAAATTTTTCTCACTAAAACCCATTTTTCGACCTATGGTTCCCATGGCAGCTATAAGATATAGTCATCCGATTTTGACCAAAATTTGCAAATCTGTTTGAAAGTATATAATATTATTAATGACCGAGTTTAATCACGTTAACATAAAAAACAAAAAAGTTTTTCTCACTAAAACCCATTTTTCGACCGATGGTTCCTATGGCAGCTATAAGATATAGTGATCCGATCCGGTCGTTCCGACATATTAGCAGCGTGCAGTAAAAAGAAGACTCTGTGCAAAATTTCAGCTCGATAGCTTTAAAACTGAGAGACTAGTTTGCGTAGAAACAGACGGACAGACAGACAGACGGACAGACAGACAGACAGACGGACAGACAGACAGACGGACGGACAAAGCTCAATGAACTCAGCTCGTCACCCTGATCAAGAATATATATAGTTTATGGGGTCGGAAATGAATATTTCTATGCGTTGCAAACTTCTGGGCAAAATTATAATACCCTTTGCAAGGGTATAATAAAGCAAAAATTTTACAGAGGAGGTCAAGGATTTTCTTTCGGAAAAACTTGTTACTATGATGGGAGATTAAGCAATAGGTCTAAAGCTAAGTTCACACAGACAAATAATTTGGACCAATTTTGATGAAAATTTAGCTTTATAGGCCAAATTGGGTAACTTTTCGGACTTATTTGATCAATTTATTTGCGTATGAAACCATAGTTTTAGTTTTATATTCTGTAAAATCCTCAATCATGACTATTTTAAACAAAATTTTGCCAAATTATTTGCTTGTGTGAACTTTGCTTAAGCAATGAACTAGAGCGGTTTAAGTTTTCAATTATTTTTCAGTGTGACCATATGAACGCAAACATAAAAATACATAGTTGAAATCAATGAGAATGAAGTTGATGGCAACGAAATCTACCTAGGACTTGAGCATGAGCAAAGCAAATACAGTAAATCCACCTAAGTTTGCAAAAACAGCGACATGAGAAAACGGCCCTTAAAATCTTCAACGTAAAAAGCTCTCTAGAAACACTAATGCTAGGCTTACATTGGGGCACAGTGCGTCACATTTCAGGGTCACAGTGGCACAGCGCAATGTGAACGGCCAATGACTTGTCACAGAAATCGTGTGTCACAGGAACAATGTGAACACAAGTACTTACTCACAGTTCAGGAAAAATTTAGAAACAGCGGGAAGCGGGAATTCCAGCTTTTTTAAAAATGATTTCGGCATTTTTCAGCTTTATTTTTATTTTGGAGTCATTTGCAAAACTTATAATCAAATCGATAGTAATTGCCACCTCTAAAGTTCAGGAAACAATCATCTCAAAGTGCTAGCCAAGTTTACGGATAATTGATTAAAATGACAAAAGTTTTCAAACAAGAAAGTCGTAAAGTCTGGCTGCAGAACCTGGAGCTTAAGGCTTTGCTCCGGAAGAATGAATCTTATACCTCTTGAGTTTACTGAAGTTGTTGCAAATGCACATCATTCTACGACCAAAAAAAACTAAACATTGTTACCATTTTGAAAGTATTTTTCGTAGAAGGTATTGGAAAATTACGATGAAACTAAAGTTTTGGAGAAACGAAAACGAATCCAAGGACCTCTGGAGGTAATGAAAGACTTTTTGAGTTAGCCTCGTTTGCGACTTAGATGTTGTTCTTGTCATGGTCCAACGCTAAAGTTGAGCGTGTCTTCAGTCAGGTTAATATAGAAAAATCAAAACTCAGAAATCTAATGGAGGTGAGCACGCTCAACTCAATATAATGTATAACATATTGGATATTAGTGAAACTGAAATTAAGAAATTATGTTAAAGTTATAGTCAGGCATGTTCTCAATTTCATTACTTTCTGAAAAGTAAATCGAACGCAATTCCGCATCGGTTTCGTTTTTTGTTCTCAATTCCGAATGAAATTGCTTTCGATTTACTTTTTGTAAACCACCAGTCCAAGCGGGATCGGCACTAGATACATAAGAGCGAACCCGCAATTCCATTGTTTTTATGTACATCTAGAAACTGTAAGAGTGCGTAAATTGGCAATTACTTTTCATTCCACCGACCAACAAGTTTTACTTTTCAAAACGATAAACTTTTTCGTTTTGGTGTTGCGAGAACAGGAATCAATTCCACTTTTGAAAAGTTGCCGTGGAAATGGAATTGAGAACATGCCTGAATATGTGTAGTATAGGTAGATACTGGTTACGTCGACATGCGAAATGCTGCTTCGATTATAAGGTCCTTCCTAGTAACCTTATGCTATTAGGCACAACTGAGGCCTACGACAAGGATGAGGACAAAGAACTTCATCACTCTGATCATATATTAAATATATAATTGTATAAATAATAAGAAATGACATGCGCTTTTTTCCAGCTTTTTTGTCGAAAAATACAGCTTTTTGCTCGGCAAAAGTTGGCATCACTGGTTGAAACAGCAGAAAGATCTTTTGATAGCTCCTACAATTCCGAAAAATTTGTCGACTTTTATCTTTGTTATCGATTTAAGCTCAGAAAACCTTGTTTAATGCCATTAAACTGATTTGTGAAGATACTGAACTATTTGTATTGTCCCAATTCTTTTCAAATAAATACATATCGTTCAGTTAGTTTAAGACTGTTACGACTTTTAAGTTAATGATGCAGAAATATTCGCCATATTGTGTTCTATATGGTGTACAATTTTCATATTGATATAATTTATTCTCTGGAAATATATTATTTCATTTTACAGGTTCATTTTCATGATCCAACATGAGCGACGTATCTTAGTTGTCCTACAGACGATATCGTTACAGATCCTTTGGTCTACTGTTCAGACGTTATATTTTCGAATTGGATTGAATATAAACAAAAAGACGTATTTTCCATAGAGAATACAAAATCCATTATTTTGAGATATGATAATGTTGCTGCGAGAAATATGACTCGACTTCGTTTCCCATTTCAGATAAAGTGTCAGAGCTAATTTCCACACTTAGTTGGACTTAAACAGACATGGATAAAATTCTTAAATAAATATCCGCCAAAATAGTTACCCAGGTTATTTTGTGATATTATAATCTGGGTCCGATAAAATGCCAGGAAAACTTTCTCAAAATTAAGTGCTCGCCGTGCAGTCTAGTTTTTACGCTCAGAACCGAAACTGTACCGGTACAATGTTAAGGTTCTTTTCGGTACCAGGAATAACGGTTCTCGAATACCGGTATATAAATAACTACAGATTTGGTTCTGAGTTTCAATCAGTTCTTTTCGGTATACGGTTCCGGTTCTGGTTCCGGTTTGATTCCCTGGTGACAAGGCATTGGCCGTTCACATTGCGCTGTGCCACCGTGACCCTGAAATGTGACGCACTGTGCCCCAATGTAAGCGCTGCATAATTGTTTTCGTGACTTGGCAATTGACGAATAACGAATTAACTCAGCGTTTATACGCCACAATTTGTCATTCACAAAATTGTTATTTGCAAATAAGACGTGCGTATAAACGTAGTATATGAATTCGTTTTCAATTAATGAAACGCTGAGGTGCAGACTACTTAAGCTAAGTTCACACGGGCAAATAACACAGATTTACAAACAAAGGCCAACTTTTGCACCAGAGAAGATAACAAACTTTTCATAAGACGTCAAATCAATTGTTCGTTTTCCCCCAGCACGTCAGGTTCACAAGATATTTGCATTAACTTGTGTTGAGCGAGGTTTGTTTACATTAACTAACCTTTTCAAATCAAATTTGTTTTAGTGTGAGAACACGAAGTTTTAAATATGTTCAGAAAATACCAATTTATTGATTTTAATATGGAAAATATGGACTATTTTTTGATAAATTAGTTTTTTTTTTCAAGTTTAAATAATTATGAAAAATTTCAGAAAAAAATCTCAGATTATAATAGTTGGTAGTCCTTTGTCTCCACTTATTTACCAAATTTTCAGTTATTCGATATCATCTCAGCAATTAAAAAAAAAAATTATAGACCAAATTTGTTAATAATTTAATAGTGCGTTTCTACTACAGCTGCGTCCACGTTCGCATCCACTTATCGGCAAACGCGCGTTGAATTCCATATAAAAAAAAGTCAGTTGATGGCCGAGGGTGGCGGTGAGGGGGGCGGCAATAAGCTGATTCCACTTTGAACCCTGGTTCTGCCAACTTGTTTTTTTATATTGATACGATGAATATCGATAAGAACCGATATCGATAAGACATTTTGATAACATACCCAGCTGGCACCACAATTGGCGGCTTGTTAATCTGTTTAAATATTGTTTATTTATTTAAAAAAAAAGTTTATCAAATGCTGTCCAAAAAGTAGAGCTAGAGATGCAATTATTTGTAAATGGTTTATTACTTGATAATTTCATTCATATTTATTTCAGAAAGGAGCAGGCAAAGTGTAGGCCATCAGATAGAACGCCCGCCACATGGGAATAAAATTAGACCATCTGAATTTGGATAATCCAAATAGCCTTCCAATCGATCACTATTCTGCTGATGAACCGAGAGTAAAAAGAGTGACGGACAAGCGGGCCAGTAGAGTTGGACACCGAAAAGTCCCAGAAATTTGAAATGTTTGTCATCCACAGGAAAGAATTCCTTGAAAACCGTGTGTCTTTCAAAAGGAACCGGCTAGAAATAATAAAGAAATCAAAACTGGAATACTCGGATGTGTTTCAGAAATCTCTAGAGATTTTCGTACTAACGATTTGATTTGAAACTAAGTTATGAGAACTTTATAGGTGAAATGATAAGAATAAGGTAGGCTAGGTCGGTAAAACCGTACGCATTAAATGTACTCGGCCTTGAGCAGTCAGTTTCAAATCGCCCAACTTTTGTCATCTAATCTAGTAGCCGGGCATATTTTTGCCACTTCACATACAAAGGCAAGCCATTTTAATTCGAAATGCAAGCGTTTATACCAAAATCTCTAGAGATTTCAGGAACACACCCGACTTATTTGATTGTATCTAGTGGGACTCCTTGTGAGCAACGCTCGTCACTGCACACTCGTTCATCACTTGCAAAACCTTTTATGCATTTAGCAAAACAAAGTCACTTTAATTCATTTTGATTGATTCGCAAAGGTAATCAAACAGACTAGATCAGCTGTTGTGGATGCGGAAGTGAACGCTGAACGCAGTAGAAACACCTTTTGGGGATTTATCAAAAAATCGTGCTATCGATGACAGAACGAAATCGGCTAAAATCTATTTAAATCAACCAAAATCAAAGGAAAATAACTTTTTAATGCCCATTCTTTTGTTTCACAATAGCTACTTTCTTATTTTCAAACTACAAGAAATTTTATTAGTAAATATTATGCAAAAAAATATCGAAAATTTTTCCAGTTTTTGGGAAAAAACTAAACATATCATAAATTTTAGGATTATGTAATTTTTGAGAATTTTTTTATTATCACACAATTTGCAGAACAGAGATTATCAAAAAATGACCATATTTTCCATTTTGAAATTCAACAATTTGTATCTTATGAACAAAATCAAAACCTTGCGTTTGGTTTTTCCTGTAACGACATTCAATTCAGCTTATACTAAACCAAATTTGGTTGGAAAAGGTTACTTTATGTGGCCATTGGACCTATGTATATATGGGTCATTCTTTTATAAACCGAACAGTTAAAAACTCACCATTTTTGATTTCAATACAAAAAAATCCGAAATTAGATCTCGACATACCTACTAAAACGTAATTTACGGTTTTGCAAAAAAAATTTTTGTTAATTTTATAAACAATTTCAAAAATCGTAAAAAACAGAAAAATGGAAAAAAAGGGTTTTTTAAAAACTAGATTTCTCAGATTTGGTTTATCGGACAGGTCTCGTGTTGATATTGCTGAATAGTATTTTAATGTATCTACTAAAAAAATAATTTAATAACTTTTTAAAATATTTAATAATATTAAGTAATTGTTGCTAAAGCTTATAAATAATTTTTTCTCAGTGTTAACCACCATTATATAGCTTCTAAGGATATACAATTTAATGCCCTAAACACAGCTTAAATTACGGTGCTTTCAAAAAGATGAAGACTTTTATAGTTTAAAAGATATTAATTATTGAAGTTGTAAACAAATAAAAATATGCCCTTAAATAAAGCTTTGCCACGCAGTCAGTTTCAAAGCTAAGTGATTGAAACTTGGCACGTGTACTTTATATTTATCAAGCTTTTAAAAAATACCAACATCATGCAGATCGGACGTCTATATCATATAGCTGCCATAGGAATACTGAATTTGGTGGTGGTATAATTTAGTTTGCAAACTATGGTCACACTACACCACCACAATATTCAATTAATCATAGCATTCGTATGGCAGCTATATGATATAGACGTCCGAACTGCATGATGTTGACATTTTTGAACAGCTTGATAAATATAAAGCTTAATTGCCATGTTTTAGTCACATAGCTTTAAAACTGACTGCGTGGCAAAGCTTTATTTAAGGGCATATTATTATTTGTAAAACCGCAAATTACGTTTTGGTGGGCATGTCGAGATCTAGTTTTGGGATTTTTTTTTATTCAAATCAAAAATGGTGAGTTTTTTAACTGTTCGGCTTATAAAAGAATGACCCAAGTGTAAGAAAACATGGCTCATCACGCGTTTATGCAAATATCTCGTAAACCTGACGTGCTGGTGGAAAACGGACAATTGATTTGAATTCAGCGGCCAAAAAAACATAAGGAATGATCGTTAACTTTTCTGTTGCAAAACGTTGTAAGCCTGTGTAATTTGATCAAGAAGTTTTCATCAAAATTTACTAAAAAAAATTTTCAAATTATTTGCCAAATGTGCCAAACAACTGTTTAATTTGTGAATTTACCTATATAAAAACTGCATGTCCAGTCACAAATACGATTTTGCAAATTAAAAAAAAAATCATGAATTTCAACGCATAAACGTAGTAAATGTAACTTAATTTCTGCTTTAATCTAGTTGGCCTTGATTTGTCATATAATTTTGACGTTCATGAAAATTCTTTCACTTTGCTGAACGACGCTCAAGCAGACGGAACTAAAACTGCAATTTTTTGGTAATGGATTCTATGGACGAGGTAATTGATTCAATGCAGGAGGCCTTCAAGAGGGTGGACTTGGTGTGTGCAGGCCAAACGCCTGAGCAACTTGAGAAGGAGAAAAAAGCCAATATCAAATGCATGGCCTTTATGCAGCAGCTGGCCAATACCAAGCCCAAAGATTGGGTCACCACCATGGAGGATTGGGAGGATACCAGCACGGTCAAGCAGGAGTGGAGTGCCCTAAAGAGCCTGGCCGAGAAGCAGCACAAAGAACAGGTAGAAAGAGGCACTCCCCTGAATTTACCCATGCCAAAGGAAGATTGGCTATTGCCGTCGCCGTATAAAGTACCAGAACCGGATATGATGAAGGAACTGATGGAATTGTTTGGTCGCTGGACCAATGTTTAAGCTGATACGTTTAACAAATTTGCATTAAATAAATCAAATGTCAAACTAAATATTTTTGCAGTAAAGCAAAAAAAGCATTGCATACTTTTCCGCTGTTTTTTTTTTCCATGTGGCACGAAAAATTGCAATTCAATTGAGTGGAATAAACTTATAGCCGATGCGCATTGACTTTATCTAGTGATTTTCTATTGCACTGGGAAAGTACCACAAAATTTATGAGTAAGCCCTGAGAGTGAGAGAGAGGGAAAAGGAGAGGCCTGGGCGCCGCACAGTGGTAAAATTTTAAAATAATGTGAAAACAAACTAGATTGCTAGTCGAATGGTGCAGAAATAACCAACTTGCTATCAGTCAGGTGGGCACTTCTCGACACACTTGAAGGTAAAATTGCAGGCATGAGGAGGCAGCTGCTGGCTGATAGGGAAAGACCGCTGATGTTTTGGCAATGAAACAACTGTTTGGTCAACTAGCCTCCTTTGTGGAGTGGTGTGTTCGTGTTTTAAGGTTATGTGCAAACATAAAGAGACCTCGAGTTCGACAGTTACAGTCTAAAAATCCCTTCAAGCCGGAATTACTTTGTAGTTAGAAATTGGCATAATTTGACAAAATTTTCCATCAAGTAAATGTATAACTTTTACCCCCTTTTTAGTGAATTTTTATCACTGTGCGCCGACTCAATAAAGTTCCAATTGAATTGCTGACAATTGCAATTGCATTTCGATGGCGTGCGGCGGCGGCGGCTTATCAGAGACTACGACATTAAACGCAGTTGAAGGAAAACTTAAACACTTCATGGCGTATGGCAGAAACAACAACAACAACATCAACTGCAACACTAATAACCGCACTCCCTAGATGGGCAGGCGTGGCTAAGTACGCCCAAGTGTCGCATAAAATAAACATTTTCCAAATTGACACTTGCGATTCAAAACCAAACACTCAATTGCAGGAATGGTAACGCCACCAACGACTACGACGACACCATCATCAACTCCAACAACAACAACTGGTATGCCGGTTGCCCGTTATCAACTAAAATTCCTTGCATCGACACAGACACACACACCCAGAGTGAAGTGTGTGAAGCTTCGCATGCCACAGTCGACGCCATGGCCATTATCGGCAACCTCAGTCCCCAACTACACTCCAACCCCATTCCTGCAGCATCCTCATCGACATTTATAAACTGCACACAAAACACTGTCCATATCCATACACACACACACACACATATTTGGTCGCTGGGCCATTCCATTTGCTTTTGCTGGTTCAGGCCACAAAAACTATTCAATTTGTTATCAAACTTCAAACTAACAACTGGTTCATTCATTAACACTTGTCCACTGGTTCATTTTATTAAGGCACATTAATAAATAAGCCGTCATCTTTGCCAGCTACTTGATAAGCAACTCAAATTTGTACATTCAAAATGAAGTCTAGAACTATTAGATTAGTTCCTACTAAGACTTTTTTAAGACCGTACTTTTGCATGGCAGCTATACTATATAGTTGTCCGATTTGGATCAAAATTGGCAAAACTGTGTGGTAGCATATAATATTGACCAATAACAAGTTTGGTCAATATTATATTATATTATTATATATTATTTAACAAGTGCGAAAGCATTGAAAACAAAAAAGTTTTTCCTACTAAGACTTTTTTCAGACCTAACTTTTGTATGGCAGCTATACTATATAGTAGTCCGATTTGGATCAAAATTGACAAAATTGTGTGAAAGCATATAATATTGACCACGAACAAGTTTGGGAGCGATAGCAATGAAAACAAAAAAGTTTTTCCCACTAAGGCTTTTTTCAGACCTAACTTTTGTATGGCAGCTATACTATATACTAGTTGTCCGATTTTCATAAAACTTGGTGGAATTATGAAAGCATATAAAACTTACAAATACGAGGTTTGGGTTCTAACGCTCAAGGAGGGTTTCGAGGGCAAAATGACTGCCGATTACATTAAGGACTACTTGGCCAACATCCCCCAAGTCCTAAGTGCGAGTTTCAAGCGCAAGCAAAGCTTTTCTATCCGTAAATAAAAATAAAATTTGTAATTGGTGTCCTTTGGAAATGAATGATAAGTGAGACTTTATTTGAATATTAATTGACTCCAATCGCCTCCACATAACCCACACAAGTGTCAGGGTCGAAAATGAACAGGTTGCAATGCGGTGCCTCCTGGGCCACAACGCCTCCCACAACAGCCAAGGCTGGCGTTACTAAGAGCCGATGTGAACAGTAGATCATCACGAATGGTCTGTAACAGTTTAAGGTCCGACTTCCTGGGAAGAACGAAATTGCTGAAGAATTCGAAGCAGAACCGTGACTGGACCATTGCGTTTCAACTTGCGTTGGTAGCCCGGGGCAGTCACATCAAAGTCCAGCCATGCCGAATATTCTGGATACTGCACTTCACGTTGCACGGGCGTGAACACCGTTTCGTATTTAAACTTCTCCTTGGTTTTTGAGATTATCTTGTACTAGGTGACATCCCTGAAAGGTGACAGAAGGTGGTTTTAGATGGCGAAATCATCGATTGGCAACCATACTCACTTACTCACTCCACATATCGATGGGTCTGCAAATCCGCAAAAAAGAATCTAAACATGCCCCAGACATATCGCTGGCGAAGAACTTTACGCCCAGATTACGACATATACCATCTATGCTGCAGTTCCTCATTGTTCTGGCCATTCACGACCTCCAAATTGAACTGGCCAAAGAAGTCCTTGGTCTTCTCCTTGAGCGGTTGAGTATCGGCCGATATATCTATCATCGGATTTAGGGCACGGCCGCGCTCTAGAGATGCCTCGGCCCTGTTGCTCCCAAAGGTCTAGCGCGCAGCGAAAACCAAAAGTCTTTCTCTGTGACCAGCTTGTCGTCCTGCAGCTTCACAGAGTTGACGTTGGACAGGATTATGTTCTTGGTTATTTAGGCCCCAAGTCCATTCAATCCGGAGATGAGTATTTTGGCTGGAAATGTAATTTTAAGCATCTTCCGTTTCTTCTCCCTCACCGAGCCGGAGGTGTATACTAAGCTAAAGCTTCTTCCAGCCATCGATGGCCTTCAAGATTCGATGGTTACAAGACGAAACGATTCTGAACCACCAGTGAATCGTGTGCGAATCAACAGCCCCTTTCGATTTCGTACCTGCACAGCC
This sequence comes from Lordiphosa magnipectinata, assembly GCA_037044535.1. Lineage (NCBI taxonomy): Eukaryota > Metazoa > Arthropoda > Insecta > Diptera > Drosophilidae > Lordiphosa > Lordiphosa magnipectinata. Next base: position 18,054 of record JBAMBO010002197.1, on the reverse strand, counting down.
AATGCTTGATGATCTTGTGCCAGTGGAACAAGGATATAGAACCGAAAAATTTACAAATAAATTTACATGCAACCAATTTAAATCAGTTTTCAATCCTTTATGAGTTAACAGTGTACATTTTCTTTCTTTCAAAACATCTTCTTTACATCACAAGGAAAACTTATTAAATATGTAGAATCGAATGCTTGTTTGGAATTGTAGGAAGTTGTGGGCAAGTTGTCGGCGGTTAGGACTTTCCGCTTTTGGCTTCGCAGGCCACTATCTTCACCTTGTCGACCTTAACAAATTCGAGGATTTCACGAAATTCCACTTCGTCGAGTATAAGAGTCCAGACATTGTCACAGAAACGATAGGTATTCAATCTACCAGCCTTGAAGATGACACGAGCCTTGGCACGTTGACTGAGAACATTGTTGATGCTCTTGTCGAACTGCAGCAGCACCTTAGCGGCCAAGCCAGGCGAAATTTGACCATTCTGCAAAATTAACATATTTTTAGGTATATTTCAACCAAGGTGCGACGGGACTGTACTGCATTGCAGTGGCTGCTTTTTGTTTTTGCGCTCACCTGTACTTGTTCGTCGAGAGTCTCTTGCAGTGTACTACCAATAGTGGAGCTGCGGTATAGTTGATAAGCCATATTTTAGTTGATTGTATTTATTTTGTTGGATCCTGTATTTTAAGTAATTCTTCACGCCGGACTGCTGTGGAAAATGTGCTTTATCATATCAGTGTGACCGTAGAAGGACAACGATAAAATACTTTTAAACGGAGTAAAAGTTATCGAAGTTATCGAAACGGTTTAGCATGTGTCAGCATAAAGCTAATAGGCTAATACTGGTCACACTGTCCCAAATCAAAAGCATTGTCACTTTTAATATTTTTGTTTTGACAGTTCCTTTGTTGAGATGAATACGCATTCGATGGCCTTCAGCAGCGGCCCGCCCGGAAATATGCAAAAATCGCCAAAGTCCTTGCTCTTTATTTAGTAGGAGTTGCTAGCCAAAACGATTCTGAATCACTTGTGAGTCGTGTGCGAATCAACAGCCCCTTTCGATTTCTTACCTGCACAGCCAATGCTTGATGATCTTGTGCCAGTGGAACAAGGATATAGAACCGAAAAATTTACAAATAAATTTGCATGCAACCAATTTAAATCAGTTTTAAATCCTTTATGAATTAACTGTGTGTTTTTTCTTTCTTTCAAAACATCTGCTTTACATCACAAGGAAAACTTATTAAATACGTAGAATCGAATGCTTGTTTGTAATTGTAGAAAGTTGTGGGCAAGTTGTCGGCGGTTAGGACTTTCCGCTTTTGGCTTCGCAGGCCACTATCTTCACCTTGTCGACCTTAACAAATTCGTGGTTTTCACGAAATTCCACTTCGTCGAGTATAAGAGTCCAGACATTGTCACAGAAACGATAGGTATTCAATCGACCAGCCTTGAAGACGACACGAGCCTTGGCACGTTGACTGAGAACATTGTTGATGCTCTTGTCGAACTGCAGCAGCACCTTAGCGGCCAAGCCAGGCGAAATTTGACCATTCTGCAAAATTAACACATTTTAATGTATATTTCAACCAAGGTGCAACGGGACTGTACTGAAGTACAGTTGCAGTGGCTACTTTTTGTTTTTGCGCTCACCTTTACTTGTTCGTCGAGAGTCTCTTGCAGTGTACTACCAATAGTGGAGCTGCGGTATAGTTGATAAGCCATATTTTAGTTGATTGTATTTATTTTGTTAAATTCTGTATTTTAAGTAATTCTTCACGCTGGACTGCTGTGGAAAATGTGCTTTATCATATCAGTGTAACCGTAGTAGGACAAATATAAAACACTTTTAAACGGAGCAAAAGTTATCGAAGTTATCGAAGGGATAATAGCCTAATAGGCTATTTCCACTGAGCAACATTTAACATCTAACATCTTGATGCAAAATGTTTCTATACCACACGCTTCTCATTAAACTAAGTAATGGCAGAGAAACTTGTCAGGTATTATAATAAATATGTTTTGTTAATATTAAGTCGCTGAAGGCAACAAGACACGTGCCGATATTGGAAGGGAAGGGAAAAGTATTGGCCGCCTGTGCTGATAAACGCTTCTTGTGAAGCGACTAGTTGAACAATCATACTACCAACACTAATGTCTTCTTGTCCCGTTTTCGCAAGCCTTGTCTCGATATGGGCATAAGAAACCGATTTAAAAACGCCTCGCATGGAAGCTGGCATAAGGAACATAATTCAAGCGGAGCTCGCCCCATTCCCGACATAATGCTGATCTTTCCCCGTTTCGCACAAAGGACCCAATCGACATTAATTCAGAAATTCTGAGCAGCAGCTGACTTTTTTTAAAACCTAACTATTTCATGGCAGCTATATTATATAGTAGTCCGATTTGTATCAAAATTGGCTAAATTGTGTGGTAACATATAATATTGACCAATAACAAGTTTGGGAGCGATACCAATGAAAACAAACAAGTTTTTCGTACTAAGACTTTTTTTCAGACCTAACTTTTTTATGGCAGCTATACTATATAGTTGTCCGATTTGAATCAAAATTGCCAAAATTGTGTGGTGGCATATTGACCAAGAACAAGTTTGGGAGCGGTAGCAATGAAAACAAACAAATTTTTCCTACTAAGACTTATCTTCAGACCTAACTTTTGCATGGCAGCTATACTATATAGTTTTCCGATTTGGATCAAAATTGGCAAAATTGTGTGGTAGCATATAATATTGACCAATAACAAGTTTGGGAGCGATAGCACTGAAAACAAAAAAGATTTTCCTACTAAAACTTTTTTTAAGACCTAACTTTTGCATGGCAGCTATACTATATAGTTGTCCGATTTGGATCAAAATTGGCAAAACTGTGTGGTAGCATATAATATTGAACAAGAACAAGTTTGGGAGCGATAGCGTTGAAAACAAAAAAGTTTTTACCACTAAGACTTTTTTTAAGACCTAACTTTTGCATGGCAGCTATACTATATAGTTGTCCGATTTGGATTAAAATTGGCAAAATTGTGTGGTAGCATATAATATTGACTAATAACAAGATTGGGAGCGATAGCATTGAAAACAAAAAAGTTTTTCCCACTAAGACTTTTTTAAGACCTAACTTTTGCATGGCAGCTATACTATATAGTTGTCCGATTTTCATAAAACTTGGTGGAATTATGTGAAAGCATATAAAACTTACAAATACGAGGTTTGGGTTCTAACGCTCAATTAGGGTTTCGAGGGCAAAATGACTGCCGATTACATTAAGGACTACTTGGCCAACATCCCCTAAGTCCTAAGTGCGAGTTTCAAGTGCAAGCGACGCTTTTCTATCCGTAAATAAAAATAAATTTTGTAATTGGTGTTCTTTGGAAATGAATGATAAGTGAGACTTTATTTGAATATTAATTGACTCCAATCGCCTCCACATAACCCACACAAGTGTCGGGGTCGAAGATGAACAGGTTGCGATGCGGTGCCTCCTGGGCCACAACGCCTCCCACAACAGCCAAGGCTGGCGTTACTAAGAGCCGATGTGAACAGTAGATCATCACGAATGGTCTGTAACAGTTTAAGGTCCGACTTCCTGGGAAGAACGAAATTGCTGAAGAATCCGAAGCAGAACCGCTGGTAGTTCGGGGCAATCACATCAAATTCCAGCCATGCCGAATAATCTGGATACTGCACTTCACGTTGCACGGGCGTGAACAGCGATTCGTATTTAAACTTCTCCTTGGGTTTTGAGATTATCTTGTACTTGGTGACATTCCTGAAAGGGGACAGAAGGTGGTTTTAGATGGAGAAATCATCGATTGGCAAACATACTCACTTACTCACTCCACATATAGATGGGTCTGCAAACCCGCAAAAAAGAATCCAAACATGCCCCAGACATATCGCTGGCGAAGAACTTTACGCCCAGATTACGACATATACCATCTATGCTGCAGTTTCTCATTCTTCTGGCCATTCACGACCTCCAAATTGAACTGGCCAAAGAAGTCCTTGGTCTTCTCCTTGAGCGGTTGAGTATCGGCCGATATATCTACCATCGGATTTGGGGCACGGCCGCGCTCTAGAGATGCCTCGGCCCTGTTGCTCCCAAAGGTCTAGCGCGCAGCCAAGAACTGTGAGCAAAAGTCTTTCTCTGTGACCAGCTTGTGCTCATGCAGCTTCACAGAGTTGACGTTGGACAGGATTATGTTCTTGGTTATTTAGGCTCCAAGTCCATTCAATCCGGAGATGAGTATTTTGGCTGTAAGTAGACTGGAAATGTAATTTTAAGCATCTTCCGTTTCTTCTCCCTCGCCGAGCCGGAGGTGTATACTAAGCTTAAGCTTCTTGCAGCAGTCGATGGCCTTCAAGATTCGATGGTTACAAGACAAATCGATTCTGAACCACCTATGAGTCGTGTGCGAATCATCAGCCCCTTTCGATTTCGTACCTGCACAGCCAATGCTTGATGACAAATTTACAAATAAATTTACATGCAACCAATTTAAATCAGTTTTAAATCCTTTATGAATTAACAGTGTACTTTTTCTTTCTTTCAAAACATCTGCTTTACATTACAAGGTAAACTCATTAAATATATGGCTTAAACATGGAATGCTTGTTTGTAATTGTAGGAAGTTGTGGGCAAGTTGTCGGCGGTTAGGACTTTCCGCTTTTGGCTTCGCAGGCCACTATCTTCACCTTGTCGACCTTTACAAATTCGAGGTTTTCACGAAATTCCACTTCGTCAAGTATAAGAGTCCAGACATTGTCACAGAAACGATAGGTATTCAATCTACCAGCCTTGAAGATGACACGAGCCTTGGCACGTTGACTGAGAACATTGTTGATGCTCTTGTCGAACTGCAGCAGCACCTTAGCGGCCAAGCCAGGCGAAATTTGACCATTCTGCAAAATTAACATATTTTAATGTAAATTTCAACCAAGGTGCGACGGGACTGTACTGCATTGCAGTGGCTACTTTTTGTTTTTGCGCTCACCTGTACTTGTTCGTCGAGAGTCTCTTGCAGTGTACTACCAATAGTGGAGCTGCGGTATAGTTGATAAGCCATATTTTAGTTGATTGTATTTATTTTGTTAAATTCTGTATTTTAAGTAATTCTTCACGCTGGACTGCTGTGGAAAATGTGCTTTATCATATCAGTGTAACCGTAGAAGGACAAAGATAAAACACTTTTAAACGGAGCAAAAGTTATCGAAGTTATCGAAGGGATAATAGCCTAATAGGCTATTTCCACTGAGCAACATCTAACATCTAACATCTTGAAGCAAAATGTTTCTATACCACACGTTTCTCATAAAACTAAGTAATGGCAGAGAAACTTGTAGGGTATTATAATAAATTTGATTTGTTAATATTAAGTCGCTGAAGGCAACATGACACTTGCGGATATTGGAAGGGAAGGGAAAAGTATTGGCCGCCTGTGCTGATAAACGCTTCTTGTGAAGCGACTAGTTGAACAATCATACTACCAACACTAATGTCTTCTTGTCCCGTTTTCGCAAGCCTTGTCTCGATATGGGCATAAGAAACCGATTTAAAAACGCCTCGCATGGAAGCTGGCATAAGGAACATAATTCAAGCGGAGCTCGCCCCATTCCCGACATAATGCTGATCATTCCCCGTTTCGCACAAAGGACCCAATCGACATTAATTCAGAAATTCTGAGCAGCAGCTGACTTTTTTTAAAACCTAACTATTTCATGGCAGCTATATTATATAGTAGTCCGATTTGTATCAAAATTGGCTAAATTGTGTGGTAACATATAATATTGACCAATAACAAGTTTGGGAGCGATACCAATGAAAACAAACAAGTTTTTCGTACTAAGACTTTTTCTTCAGACCTAACTTTTGCATGACAGCTATACTATATAGTTGTCCGATTTGGATCAAAATTGTGAAAATTGTGTGGTAGCATATATTATTGACCAAGAACAAGTTTGGGAGCGATAGCATTGAAAACAAAAAAGTTTTTCCCATTAAGACTTTTTTTAAGACCTTACTTTTGCATGGCAGCTATACTATATAGTTGTCCGATTTGGATCAAAATTGGCAAAATTGTGTGGTAGCATAGATTGTTGACCAAGAACACGATTGGGAGCGAAAGCATTGAAAACAAAAAAGTTTTTCCTACTAAAACTTTTTTCAGACATAACTTTTGTATGACAGCTATACTATATAGTTGTCCAATTTGGATCAAAACTGACAAAATTGTGTGGTAGCATTAAATATTGACCAATAACAAGTTTGGGAGCCATAGCATTGAAAACAAAAAAGTTTTTCCTACTAAAACTATTTTTAAACCTAACTTTTGCATGGCAGCTATACTATATATTTGTCCGATTTGGATCAAAATTGGCAAAATTGTGTGGTAGCATATAATATTGACCAAGAACACGATTGGGAGCGAAAGCATTGAAAACAAACAAGTTTTTCCTACTAAGACTTTTCTTCAGACGTAACTTTTGCACGGCAGCTATACTATATAGTAGTCCGATTTGGATCAAAATTGACAAAATTGTGTGGTAGCATATAATATTGACCAAGAACAAGTTTGTGAGCGAAAGCATTGAAAACAAAAAAGTTTTTCCTACTAAGACTTTTTTTAATACCTAACTTTTGCAAGGCAGCTATACTATATAGTTGTCGGATTTGGATCAAAATTGACAAAATTGTGTGGTAGCATATAATATTGACCAATAACAAGTTTGGGACCGATAGCATTGAAAACAAAAATGTTTTTCCTACTAAGACTTGTTTTCAGACCAAACTTTTGTATGGCAGCTATACTATATAGTTGTCCGTTTTCATAAAACTTGGTGGAATTATGTGAAAGCATATAAAACTTACAAATACGAGGTTTGGGTTCTAACGCTCAATTAGGGTTTCGAGGGCAAAATGACTGTCGATTACATTAAGGACTACTTGGCCAACATCCCCTAAGTCCTAAGTGCGAGTTTCAAGTGCAAGCGACGCTTTTCTATCCGTAAATAAAAATAAAATTTGTAATTGGTGTCCTTTGGAAATGAAAGATAAGTGAGACTTTATTTGAATATTAATTGACTCCAATCGCCTCCACATAACCCACACAAGTGTCGGGGTCGAAGATGAACAGGTTGCGATGCGGTGCCTCCTGGGCCACAATGCCTCCCACAACAGGCAAGGCTGGCCATATCTGGGCAAAGAGTACATACAATGCCTCGTTACTAGAAGCCGATGTGAACAGTAGATCATCACGAATGGTCTGTAACAGTTTAAGGTCCGACTCCCTGGGAAGAACGAAATTGCTGAAGAATCCGAAGCAGAACCGCTGGTAGTCCGGGGCAATCACATCAAAGTCCAGCCATGCCGATTAATCTGGATACTGCACTTCACGTTGCACATGCGTGAACACCGTTTCGGATTTTTAACTTCTCCTTGGGTTTTGAGATTATCTTGTACTTGATGACATTCCTGAAAGGTGACAGAAGGTGGTTTTAGATGGCGAAATCATCGATTGGCAACCATACTCACTTACTCACTCCACATATCGATGGGTCTGCAAGCCCGCAAAATAGAAAATAAAATAGCCCCAGACATCGCTGGCGAAGAACTTTACGCCCAGATCACTACATATGCCATCTATGCGCTGCAATTCCTCATTGTTCTGGCCATTCATGACCTCCAAATTGAACTTGCCAAAGAAGTCATTGGTCTTCTCCTTGAGCGGTTGAGTATCGGCCGATATATCTACCATCGGATTTAGGGCACGGCCGCGCTCTAGAGATGCCTCGGCCCTGTTGCTCCCAAGAGTCTAGCGCGCAGCCAGGAATTGTGAGCAAAAGTCTTTCTCTGTGACCAGCTTGTGGTCATGCAGCTTCACAGAGTTGACGTTGGACAGGATTATGTTCTTGGTTATTTAGGCTCCAAGTCCATTCAATCCGGAGATGAGTATTTTGGCTGGAAATGTAATTTTAAGCATCTTCCGTTTCTTCTCCCTCACCGAGACGGAGGTGTATACTAAGCTAAAGCTTCTTGCTGCAGTCGATGGCCTTCAAGATTCGATGGTTACAAGACAAAAAGATTCTGAGCCATCTGTGAGTCGTGTGTGAATCAACAGCACCTTTCGATTTCGTACCTGCACTCCAATGCTTGATGACCTAGTGCCAGTCGAACGAGGATATAGAACTATAGAACAGTGAACAAATTAAAAACAAATTAGCATGAAAGTTCTTTTAAGTCCTTTATAAATTAACAGTGTACATTTTCTTTCTTTCAAAACATCTGCTTTACATCACAAGGTAAACTCATTAAATATATAGCTTAAACATGGAATGCTTGTTTGTAATTGTAGGAAGTTGTGGGCAAGTTGTCGGTGGTTAGGACTTTCCGCTTTTGGCTTCGCAGGCCACTATCTTCACCTTGTCGACCTTAACAAATTCGAGGTTTTCACGAAATTCCACTTCGTCGAGTATAAGAGTCCAGACATTGTCACAGAAACGATAGGTATTCAATCTTCCAGCCTTGAAGATGACACGAGCCTTGGCACGTTGACTGAGAACATTGTTGATGCTCTTGTCGAACTGCAGCAGCACCTTAGCGGCCAAGCCAGGCGAAATTTGACCATTCTGCAAAATTAACACATTTTTAAGTATATTTCAACCAAGGTGCGACGGGACTGTACTGCATTGCAGTGGCTACTTTTTGTTTTTGCGCTCACCTGTACTTGTTCGTCGAGAGTCTCTTGCAGTGTACTACCAATAGTGGAGCTGCGGTATAGTTGGTAAGCCATATTTTAGTTGATTGTATTTATTTTGTTGGATCCTGTATTTTAAGTAATTCTTCACGCTGGACTGCTGTGGAAAATGTGCTTTATCATACCAGTGTAACCGTAGAAGGACAACGATAAAATACTTTTAAGCGGAGTAAAAGTTATCGAAGTTAACGATACGGTTTAGCATGTGTCAGCATAAAGCTAATAGCCTAATACTGGTCACACTGTCCCAAACAAATCAATTGTCACTATTGATATATCTTGTTTTGACAGTTCCTTTGTTGAGGTGTATACTAAGCTTCAGCTTCTTGCAGCATTCGATGGCCTTCAGCAGCGGCCCGCCAAAATCGGCAATGTCCTTGCTCTGTATCTGGTGGGAGTTACAAGACAAGACGATTCTGCATCAACAGCCCCTTTCTATTTCGTACCTGCACAGCCAATGCTTGATGATCTTGTGCCAGTGAAACAAGGATATAGAACCGAAAAATTTACAAATAAATTTACATGCAACCAATTTAAATCAGTTTTAAATCCTTTATGAGTTAACAGTGCACATTTTCTTTCTTTCAAAACATCTTCTTTACATCACAAGGAAAACTTATTAAATACGTAGAATCGAATGCTTGTTTGTAATTGGAGGAAGTTGTGGGCAAGTTGTCGGTGGTTAGGACTTTCCGCTTTTGGCTTCGCAGGCCACTATCTTCACCTTGTCGACCTTAACAAATTCGAGGTTTTCACGAAATTCCACTTCGTCGAGTATAAGAGTCCAGACATTGTCACAGAAACGATAGGTATTCAATCTACCAGCCTTGAAGATGACACGAGCCTTGGCACGTTGACTGAGAACATTGTTGATGCTCTTGTCGAACTGCAGCAGCACCTTAGCGGCCAAGCCAGGCGAAATTTGACCATTCTGCAAAATTAACACATTTTTAAGTATATTTCAACCAAGGTGCGACGGGACTGTACTGCATTGCAGTGGCTACTTTTTGTTTTTGCACTCACCTGTACTTGTTCGTAGAGAGTCTCTTGCAGTGTACTACCAATAGTGGAGCTGCGGTATAGTTGATAAGCCATATTTTAGTTGATTGTATTTATTTTGTTGGATCCTGTATTTTAAGTAATTCTTCACGCTGGACTGCTGTGGAAAATGTGCTTTATCATACCAGTGTAACCGTAGAAGGACAACGATAAAATACTTTTAAGCGGAGTAAAAGTTATCGAAGTTATCGAAACGGTTTAGCATGTGTCAGCATAAAGCTAATAGGCTAATACTGGTCACACTGTCCCAAATCAAAAGCATCGTCACTTTTAGTATTTTTGTTTTGACAGTTCCTTTGTTGAGGTGAATACGCATTCGATGGCCTTCAGCAGCGGCCCGCCCGGCCATATGCCAAAATCGCCAAAGTCCTTGCTCTTTATTAAGTAGGAGTTGCTAGCCAAAACGATTCTGAACCACTTGTGAGTCGTGTGCGAATGAACAGCACCTTTCGATTTCGTACCTGCACAGCCAATGCTTGATGACCTTGTGCCAGTGGAACAAGGATATGGAACTGAAAAATTTACAAATAAATTTAGCAAGCAACCAATTTAAATCAGTTTTAAATCCTTTATGAATTAACAGTGTACATTTTCTTTCTTTCAAAACATCTGCTTTACATCACAAGGAAAACTTATTAAATATGTAGAATCGAATGCTTGTTTGTAATTGTAGGAAGTTGTGGGCAAGTTGTCGGCGGTTAGGACTTTCCGCTTTTGGCTTCGCAGGCCACTATCTTCACCTTGTCGACCTTAACAAATTCGAGGTTTTCACGAAATTCCACTTCGTCGAGTATAAGAGTCCAGACATTGTCACAGAAACGATAGGTATTCAATCTTCCAGCCTTGAAGATGACACGAGCCTTGGCACGATGACTGAGAACATTGTTGATGCTCTTGTCGAACTGCAGCAGCACCTTAGCGGCCAAGCCAGGCGAAATTTGACCATTCTGCAAAATAAACACATTTTAATGTATATTTCAACCAAGGTGCAACGGGACTGTACTGCATTGCAGTGGCTACTTTTTGTTTTTGCGCTCACCTGTACTTGTTCATCGAGAGTCTCTTGCAGTGTACTACCGATAGTGGAGCTGCGGTATAGTTGATAAGCCATATTTTAATTAATTGTACTTATTTTGTTGAATTCTTTATTTCAAGTAATTCTTCACGCTGGACTGCTGTGGAAAATGTGCTTTATCATATCAGTGTAACCGTAGTAGGACAACGATGAAATACTTTTAAACGGAGTAAAAGTTATCGAAGTTATCGAAGGGATAATAGCCTAATGGGCTATTTCCACTGAGCAACATCTAACATCTAACATCTTGAAGCAAAATGTTTCTATACCACACGTTTCTCATAAAACTAAGTAATGGCAGAGAAACTTGTAAGGTATTATAATAAATTTGATTTGTTAATATTAAGTCGCTGAAGGCAACATGACACTTGCCGATATTGGAAGGGAAGGGAAAAGTATTGGCCGCCTGTGCTGATAAACGCTTCTTGTGAAGCGACTAGTTGAACAATCATACTACCAACACTAATGTCTTCTTGTCCCGTTTTCGCAAGTCTTGTCTCGATATAGGCATAAGAAACCGACTTAAAAACGCCTCGCTTGGAAGCTGGCTTAAGGAACATAATTCAAGCGGAGCTCGCCCCATTCACGACATAATGCTGATCTTTCCCCGTTTTGCAAAAAGGACCCAATCGACATTAATTCAGAAATTTTGAGCAGCAGCTGACTTTTTTTTAAACCTAACTATTGCATGGCAGCTATACTATATAGTGGTCCGATGTGTATCAAAATTGGCAAAATTGTGTGGTAGCATATAATATTGACCAATAACAAGTTTGTGAGCGAAAGCATTGAAAACAAAAAAGTTTTTCCTACTAAGACTTTTTTTCAGACCTAACTTTTGCATGGCAGCTATACTATATAGTTGTCCGATTTGGATCAAAATTGACAAAATTGTGTGGTAGCATATAATATTGACCAATACCAAGTTTGGGAGCCATAGCGTTGAAAACAAAAACGTTTTTTCAACTAAGACTTTTTTAAAGACCTAACTTTTGCATGGCAGCTATACTATATAGTTGTCCGATTTTCATAAAACTTGGTGGAATTATGTGAAAGCATATAAAACGTACAAATACGAGGTTTGGGTTCTAACGCTCAAGAAGGGTTTCGAGGGCAAAATGAATGCCGATTACATTTAGGACTACTTGGATAAACATCCCCCCAAGTCCCAAGTGCGAGTTTCAAGTGCAAGCGACGCTTTTCTATCCATAAATAAAAATAAAATTTGTAATTGGTGTCCTTTGGAAATGAATGATAAGTGAGACTTTATTTGAATATTAATTGACTCCAATCGCCTTCCACATAACCCACACAAGTGTCAGGGTCGAAAATGAACAGGTTGCAATGCGGTGCCTCCTGGGCCACAACGCCTCCCACAACAGCCACGGCTGGCGTTACTAAGAGCCGATGTGAACAGTAGATCATCACGAATGGTCTGTAACAGTTTAAGGTCCGACTTCCTGGGGAAAACGAAATTGCTGAAGAATCCGAAGCAGAACCGTGACTGGACCATTGCGTTTCAACTTGCGTTGGTAGCCCGGGGCAGTCACATCAAAGTCCAGCCATGCCGAATAATCTGGATACTGCACTTCACGTGCATGTAATAGGGAGAATTTTTTCGGCTTTTATAAATTTTGATTAAAAATTGCGCATACGCATTTGATTTGCGTATGCGCACAGAAATTAAGCGTAGTGTGCGTATGCCTCAAATATTAAAACGTAGTGTGCGTACTTTTGAAGTATACGTCAGCGTATACGCATACGCACTATGAAGTATACGTATACGTACTTTTTTAAAAAGGCGTATTGAAGTACGCATACGTTTTTTGACTGGATACGCATTGAAGCATTGACGCATTTGTACGTATACGTACGGGTATGGGTATACGTTTTTGGTACGTTTTGCAGTTCTCTGATACACAAGTAAGTGAAAGCTGGAGCACTGCTTATACAGCAGCGACTTACATGTCTGACCCGCAGGTGCTATTCACACCCTCTAGTACGGCTGACCGACGCTGTATCAACGTTCCGCCGACGATTTTGTGACTGTCGTTGACCCTCGTTTATTTCCTTCACAATGGGCTCGACTGACATAAGCGACGCCCGCTCGACCCAATGACATGCATGGAGCGACATAAGCGACGCTCGTTCGACCCAATGACATGCATGGAGCGACATAAGCGACATTCTTTCGACCCAATGACATGAATGGAGCAACACAACGCTGGGTTGACGAAAATATAGCTACTGACCCCAGCCATACTATAGGGCACCGACACGAACCGAAACAGCGGTCGACGAAAGCAGGTTAGAGCTAGTTTATTTCGCTCCTCTTGACAAACCCTCACACCCCTAAATCAGATCTGACAAGAAACCCACTTTTAAATTAAAAAACCATTTAGTAAAAAAAGTTACTTATGCCAAACAATTATTTAACAAGAAAAAAACTTGTGGCGCTTTATTTTGGTAGCAACATTCAATAGCTATCCATTCTAATAAAGCATCAAGTATAGAACAAGTTCATGGTGTACGGAATTATTTCAAACTAAATCCAGTTGACATTTTTGTAGGTGATGATGATGATGATGATGACAACGAGGACAATAATGAAGCCATGCACATGCGACCGCAGTCATGGCCACAGCAAGACCCATGTCCGCCATGTTACTCCTTTTATTTTTTGCTCTTCTGCTGCTATATCCTTTTTTGTCGCACACACACACACACACACTGATGGACAGACGGACAGACACAGAAAGTGTAAAGAGAGAGAGAGAGAGAAATTCCTAAATGAACGATATAAATTGTTGGCAGCCACAAATAATGAAAACACTTTGCGGTCATTTAGCGCTATTTGAGGCTCACTCACACACACACACACGCATGCTGTTGACTGCTATCTGTGTCTGTGTGTGTGTGTGAGTGCCTTCCTTCTTCATAGTCTGTGGGTGACATTTTTTCTTGCCCTTCATCGACCCCCCCGTTCAAAGTCTATTGCAATTTGAAAATGACATACGAAGTCCATTAAGCGCACAAATGTGCAGCGAATGCAGCCAGTGGAGGTGGGAATGGGATTGGGATTGGGACTCTGGCACTGCCTTTCTAATCCCGCCTGATGAGCGCACGCCTGCTCGTTACATCGTTACTCAGTCAGTGCTAGCAATACTTTGACCCTGCCCCCCCCAGTCCAGTTGGGTTTGGGGGATAGCTGAACATTTTCTTCATCAACACACAGCAATACAGTGAAGTTCAAGTTAAATGAACAGTGAATTGACCATTGGCCAGGCTGTTGGAAGGTCCCAAAAAAAAAACAAAAACACTTTCAGTTCTGTTTCTGTTTCATTTTTTTCACTTGCCTTTTGGTTTTTCTAACTGTTTTTTGTGTAGATACAAAATTGAAGAATTTCATACTTGGAACAAGTATTTTCGATGTCAAAAAGTACGCTAAGAATAAATGCTCTTTTGATACTGAATCTTCAACTTTGCTGACTTTCTTTCTCCTATGAAACCCAGAATGAGAACGAGAAAATTCTTAAACGAATAAATTTTTTTTTAATAAGCATTCGAACGCTTTTTAAAGTCGTTTTGCGGACCTTATCAAACCTAAAATTTGTGCTCTAACCTTAGTCCAAAGCATTTTATAATGTTTGGCTTTATATTACATCCACGTGACTCTTCCTTAAATGTTCGGTTTTCATAGAAATTAAAAGAAAGTGCTTAAGACTTTCCCAATTTAAGGTCTTAAGCGCATTTCAGATTCAGCTCCCAACTCTGATTTAACATATTTTTTTCCACCCGCCAAACTCACAAAGAAAAGAAGTTCATCTAGGGTTCAAGTTCGGTTTTGGTTAAATAACCTAAGATGAAACGGTTTTCTTAAGGATTTTTTTTCTGCATAATAAGAGTTCTTAACAAAAAGAATTTTCTGTAATCGGGTGTTTCTTTTGGGTTTCGGACTTTTATTTACACACAGGTTTTTATATACAAGCAGTTTACAGCTTAGGTCCACCCGGAGACAATAGGCCAGACAATAGAAAAGAACTCATCGCACGACCGTGCTACAAACGCAGAAGAAGTACTAACTGCACTTTCCCGTACTAACACCGACAAAGCGCTGGGGCCAGACGAGATCCCAACTAAAGCGATAAAGAACATTGTGGGAGCACAGCCAGATGTTTTCGCTGATCTCTATAACTAGTGCATCAGGGAGAGAGTCTTTCTTACAAGATGGAAGCTTCACAGACTTGTGCTGCTTCCAAACAGGGACAAGAACATAGAGGATCCCTCTGCGTACAGACCATTGTGCATGCTAGACGTAGTCAGCAAACTGTTCGAACGCATCTTATGTAACCGCCTACAGGCAAATCTGCAGGAACGGCACGGTATCTCAAACCATTCTGCGTTAGACGCAATTTCAATGGTGGGGCACACTGCAAGATGGCGGGGCGGAAGCAAGGAGTGTTGCCTGGTCACCACACTAGACGTTAAGAACGCATTCAACTCCGCTCTCTGGGAAAATATCCTCTTAGCACTCATACGTATCGGTATAACTGCATATGTGGTGACACTTGTAGCCAGTTACTTCGAGAACCGTACTCTGCTCTACGATACATCGGAGGGCCGGAAATCATACGGATTCTGTGCAACGTGATGTATGACGGAGTACACCGACTATCTGCACCGATTGGTGTCAGCATTGTTGGTTTTGCAGATGACATCGCTATCGTCACAGTAGCCAAAAATCTGGAGGATGTGCAAGTGACCGACTGGCTACAAGTTAACGGGCTGAGCCAGCCACCCCACAAAACCGAAGCGATCCTTATCAGTTACTGGAAACGGGTGGAAACTATGCTGGACCATAAGCTAAACTTTAAAAGACACCTAGCATAGGAAAAGGCCAAAAGGACCCCGACAACGTAGTAGATGGTATTGCGGGAAAAGTTTGGAAATAGCGGGAAGCGGGAATTCTGGCTTTTTTAAAAAAGATTACGGCTTTTTTCAGGTTTATTTTTATTTTGGAGTAATTTGCCAAACTTATAAGCAAATCGATAGTTTTTCACATCTGTCAGTCATTTATCGACCCTAATTGCCACCTCTAAAGTTCAGGAAAACGTCCTCTTAAAGTGCTAGAGGACAAAAATGCCAAAAATTGTCAAACAAAAACGACGTAAAGTCTGGCTGCAGAACCCGGAGTTTAAGGCTTGGCTTCGGAAGAATGAGTCTGATACCTCTTGAGTTTACTGCAGTTGTTGCAAATGCACAACATTCTATGACCAAATAAAAAAACAATGCATTGTTACTATTTAGGAAGCATTTTTCGAAGAAGATATTGAAAAATTACGATGATACTAAAGTAATCACTTCCAAGGACTCTGGAGGTAATGAAAGACTTTTTGAGTTAACCTAGTTGGCGATTCAGATGTTGTTCTTGTCATAATCCAACGCTGAAGTTGAGCGTGTCTTCAGTCAGGTCAATATTGTAAAATCAAAACTCAGAAATCTAATGGAGGTGAGATCGCTCATCTCAATATGATGTATAAGATGTTGGATATGAGTGAAACTGAAATTAGGAAATTTTATTAAAAGTCTAATATGTGTAGTACCAACAGATACGGGCTACTTCGACACACGAAATGCTTCGTTGATTATAAGTTACCTTAAGCTAATAGGCACAACTGAGGCCTACGGCAAGGATGAGGACGAGAAACTTCAACACTCTGATGATATATTAAATATTTAATTGCATAAATAATAAGAAAAGCTTTTTTCAGCTTTTTTTGTCGAAATATACAGCTTTTTTTCCCCTCCGTCCCGCCGAAAATGGATTTTTCTGCTCGGCAGAAGTTGGCAACACTGGTAGTCAGGTCAATCATCATGTACGCTGCACCGATATGGGCCCCTGCAATGACCGTTCCATCATACGCCCGAGGACGCAAAATGGCGTACAGGAGGTGTGCTCTACGAACTACCTGCAGTTTCCGCACAGTGTGGGAGGACGTGACCCTAGTACTAGCAGAAAATGGTGCCGGTCGAACTGTTAGCTATGGAAAGCAGGGAGGCAAACGATCAGCAAAGAGAAAGAGAACTATGACTAAATGGCAGGCTTGGCAGCTGGAACAAAAGGACAGCTAGGGCGAACCGACTTTTACCCAACACAGCTACTGACTGGACTTTAGGTTTAACCATGAGACATATCCGTTTTGCACACACTGTGCGCGGACTTTAGCAGACGCAGAACATATCGCTCGCTTACTTCAGGACTTTTATAACTCAAAACGCGCTTAAATCTCTCAATGGATTTTACCCAGGGAAAAAAAGTTCTTTTAGTTTCAAGTTAATCTAGTAAAATATTATTAATTTAAAATGCTCATTTTTAAAATTGGAAAATATTATTTTTTAACTGAAAACCGAAGTATGTTTGCGCCATATGGACTGCAGGACAACTGAGATATGTCGTTCTTGCTTTTTCTTCTTCTAGTTCCAATCCCTTGGACATCAACTATTTCTCTCCAGCGAACGATGTTGTTAACCGTCGCTTTGAGTTCTTCCCAACTTTTTCCGATGCTTTCCGTCTCTTTACCGACAGTCCTCTTCCAAGTTTCTTTGGGTCTGCCTGGTGTCCGCCCGACTTCGTCCAACAGGTTCCACTCCATTGCCTTCCTTTCACTGTTGAGCTCATTTTTCCACAATGTGTGTCCTATACAGCTCCATTTCATTCTGCGTATTTTCGTGTCGACACTCTCCATTTTCGCTCGTCTGAGTAGCTCGTAATTCCGTATTCTGTCAGGCTAGAATATGCAAAATAGGCAACGGTTTACACAGAAATAAAAAACGTCAGGATATTTTCAATCTTTTTAATCTTGCAGTAATCCAGGCATGAGCTTGAAAATTCAATCTCGACTTACAGAATATTCTACACACTTCAAGCTTTCAGGGAATGGCCCAAGCCTTTCGAAATTGTATCATTCCAAATGTGCTTACTTCAATCCCCTTTGAGGTCACATGTTCATAAATAAGAGAGCGAGAGCGACAAAATTTAAGTAACATCTTTGACATGCGGCAACAAACGATGGCGATGGTCGTGAGCGATGAGATGTCATTCCATTCGTGTTCAAGTGCGTATGGTCGTGGGTTCGAATCCCAGTTCAGCCCCAAAA